>CAVNYN010210231.1:0-16915 GCA_963692815.1 Nyctanthes arbor-tristis
ATCAAAAAGCACACGCTTCATGGACCATTCCCCCCCCCCCCCACCAAAAAAAACCCCCATAAAAAAAAAAAAGAGTGCCAACTTTGTGTAATATTTTTCATCTGGCTAACTTTTTTCTTAAGTTTTCAGTGGTTAATCATATTTTCGGATTGAAAAACCCATTCAAGATAAGTATGATAATTAATGGCAGATTGATAATATACTAATAGTATATAGCTTGCCGGCCAACAAAAAAAAAAAGGAATAGAAATGAAACAAGTATTCAATAATAAATAGATTTTGAAAATTTTAAGTACAGCTAAAAAGTTTAAGTATGCCCAATAAAAATGATACATGAAGTTGATTGCCAAAAAAAGAAAAAAAAAATGATACATGACGTCAATGTAGTCATTCTCATGTCAAAGGATGGGATATGTTGCCATATATAAAGTAAAGTTTATATGGATTTACGGTTAGCTCAGCGTCTCCAATGCTCTAATTTATGGTTAAGGTTAATGCTGGAAAGAGAAAGACACAAAAATAATGGATTTACTTCACATGTTTTCTAGTTCCTTTTAATTTTTCTTTTCTTTTAATCACTTTTCACTCATTTATACTAATATTTCACAACTTTATCTTCCTAGTGTCGCATGTAAAATCTAAAATCACACATTCATCTGTACCTTTTCTACTACTATTTATCATTATTTTTGAATTTCTATCTATCTTTCCTTTTTCTCACTTTTCCCTCTTTTTTCTCTACATCTCCTTTCATCTATACATTTAATTAAAATAATCATCTTCTCTCTATCTCTCTGATCCTCACAACGCCTTGACATTACTTGAGCATTGGAGATGTTCTCATAAAATTATTCTTCCATTTGATTCCCAAAAAAAAAAAAAGAAAATTCTTCTATTTCAAAGTCACTAAATTTTTTAGTTCATTTGCAACTAGTTATCGAACTTAATTGTACATGATTATATATATATATATATATCCTACTCACACGTACACACACCTTAAAACTAGTTTATATGACTTGCAGAACATGAATGTCATCGATTAATGGTTGGAAAATCATTTTTCCATGTAGTTACTTTTATTTGCTATTTTTCTTTTGGATTTCATTAATTTATCATTACATGTAAAATTTTCTACAAACTTGATTACTTACTATATACAAAAATAATCATAATTGACTAAAACAACTAGTGGCGGGTCCAAAAAAAATTTTTCCATGTGGGCTTTAGACTGAAAAAATTCAATTTGATTAAAATCGTATTTATAAAACATATATATATATATATATTGTACCACTATCCACGCTAAGCACAAATTATTACTTCTCTCCATTCACCTTTGTATGAGAGACTCGATTTAATCATATTTATTGTTTTTTAAAAATAAAGTGTTACAAAAGGAGTACTATAATCAAATGGTCCAAATCTAAAAAACCAAAACCGAATAATTTGTTTTTAATTTGGTTCTAATGTAATTAAAAGTAATCGATAGTTCGTTTTTGAAAAACCTTGGAATTTTGTTGTTTGATTTGACTATATTGCAAAATTATTGTAATATAGTCAAACCGAACCTCACCCAATCACATGGTCGATCTCATCGGTGAGGTTTGATCTGTATATTCTAATTTCTAAAGGAAGGAAATGATGTTTGCACGTTTCTACTTTTGCTTTGACAAAATTTGGGACGTCGGGGCGAATGATTTGCACGGAAGAAAAAGATGTTTGAAAGAGTATGAAGAAATCAACCGACACCGTCCATTAATTAAGGTTGCATGTTACCAACGTTTCATATACATACGCCTCATCATACTTGTCTTCCTGCACGCCAGCTTATCTAATGACACACCCACCACAGACACACATATACCTTTTTTTATTTTTTTATGTACAATTACAAATTACTTTATAGCAATATAGAAACGCTTATATATGCCTTACTGAAACAAAATAGAAATAAATTAACAATACAAAATACAAACTCTCATACTGGAGACCATAAATACACAAACCCTAATACTTCAAACCCCTATGCTCTATATATGCATTTCTATAGTAGTATTTTGACACCCTTGAAGAGTGCCGTTATGGCACTCACCTGGGATCAATGGACGAGGGTGCTAAAAAATTTTCATTCATTTCCATTTTTCTAGCCATTGTGCATGCTCAAAGTAGCCTCTACTTGAACCACTAGCTCAAATGTCAAATGATATATATATATATATATATTTTTTTTGAAGAGTGAAATATTATTCATTCATGGAATCCATGTCAAGTAGATCTAGAAAACCACTCCATGGAGCCAGGCATAGAACTGGCTCTATTAAAGGCAATGAGCAGGTTGATTCACTGTTCTTTGAATACAAGAGAACTCAACATATTTGATCTCTTGGCTAAGATGGATACAATCTTCAATAATTAATTTGAAAAGAGAGAGAGAGAGAGAGAGAGAGAGCGCATGGCAAAGCATTAAATACTGTTGATGTTGCCATAATGATAGTCCTTTATCCATTTGAGAGCTTCCCGAACACCTAGTGCTTCAGCCATCCTAGCATCGAAGTTCGCTTTCATTCTAACAGTCTTGGCATAGATGAAAAAGGCTACCGAAATGTGCAAAAAAAGCCAAAGCTCACTTCATTCAAGTCTCGAAAAATGGCAGCGTCGACCTTGATTTTGATTATTATAGGTCATGTAAGAGGGATCAAGGTTTTCAATTCTCAGGTGCACATATGAGTAACCGTACGCATTGAATCTTGCATTAGACATGTTGAGACATAATGGGTTGAATTTTGATTAGACATGATTGGGGGCTCCATCTTGTTAATTTCATAATATTAATTAGATCGTTAATCTTTATATTCTTGAAGCTTTCTTCCATCACTAAAACAATTCATTTGAGGCTTTATTAATTAATTAATGAAATGGGCACGATTTCATGAACATAACAAAAACTAGTCCATTTCTAACATTACACACGAAATGATGACACCCAATGTCAAATTGTTTCATGTGCCATATAAAATACTCACCAAAGAGTAAGTAGTACGGTGAAATAATTTCAACGTTATAATAACAATCTCTTATTTTTTTTTCTTTTTTTATTTGTTTATAATATATCGTACGGTACTTAATTATTATTTCTTTACAAAACAAATAAAACGAAAAGAAAAGGTGCGATCGAAGGTAGGACCATTTAAAATTGCAAATCCTGAAGAAAATAATGAAAGTGACTTGGATTGATCAATTCCTATGTCTAAAAGGTCCAAACATATTATGTCGATCTTGATAATTTTAAAAGAGCTTATTAGAATAAGACTCATCACTCAAGGCATCATCAACTCGATTATGAAATTATTATCATATAATAATTGTTGATAAGATAGCCGACCTGATATGGTCAGTCTTATTTCTCTACCGCACTTAAAGATACCGAACTGGACGAGTTAGTGGAGGCCGGCGATCTCCAACGCATACGTGGATGGTAGGTAGATACACATGTGCATCGCCCTCTACTTGAGCTAGACACGTGGAACACATGCCCCGAAGTGCTCCACTTAGCCACATTTCTTATAAAGAACCCCCCACCATGTTGGTTGAAGAGGAGGACGAGACTAGATCTTGACGGAGAGAAGGGAAGAAAGATTACTTTGAATTGGAGACTTGGTAATCAGAAAAAAAGGGAGAAGAACAATCAAGGATCTTTTGATTGTTGATAACGGTTTAGTCCCAACATAAATTGTTGTCAACAATAATTATAGCAATAATAATTATTATTAAAAATAATTTTTAACAATCTTAGGAACTTAACGATAGATCTCAACATTTGATGAATTTGACTTAGACCATGTTTGTGGATGACCTTTTCTTACTTTTAACCCCAAATATATTTTCAAAAATTTCCAACAAAAAAATATCTTCTCATCCTACAAGGACTAATTATTATATCATCAAATGAACATAGGAACTCAAACTTTCGATAAAAACAATATATAGATTCCACTCTTGAATGGTTGATTCGGGATGCATAACGAGCCGACTAGTTCGAGCCGACTGTGGCCCGGTTTGTAAAAAGCCCTAGGTGAGCCGGCTCGTAGCTCGTTTAAGACGGGCCTGAACCCGACTCGAGCCTTAAATTCAGTGACAAGCCTGAGCGGGACTGGCCCGTTTGGTTCGCCAGGCCAAACGGGCGGGCCCGTAACTACATGCTAAAACGGTCCAGCTGTTAAGGCCTATGTCAAACTTAAGTTGGGGAAAAAATTAAACTAACGTAGGAAAAAATTTGAAAAAATGCCCAGCCGAGCCGGGTTAAGGCCTGAGCCAATGCTCGGGTCGAGCCTAATTTTCACAGCCGAGCTGAGCTGAGCTTTGACTAGAGCTTTTTAGGCTCGGTATCAAAAAAGCTCAAGCCGAGCTGGAGCCCAAATTTTGGCAAACTGAGCTTGGCTCGTTGACATGCCTATAGTTGATGAACTAAATGTTCATGATTCCTAGTTCTTGGCGTATGCTTCTTCTATATGTTAATGTTACTATCTTCTTGTTGAATACCTGTATCATTATGCATGAATTTCTCTGATTGTACTACTCTCTCTCTCTCTCTCTCTCTCTCTATATATATATATATATATATGCGATGTGAAGAACAAAAGACATAATTTACAAGAATTATGACCTGAAGAGTAGTCAATTTATTTTATTATTATTATTTTAAAGTCCACTTGGAACATCTGAGTTTGGTGAATATATGGAACTTCTAATTATATAAAAATATGGGATTCATTTCCCGATCAACCAGTAAAACCTCTCTAGATAGACAAAAATTGTTTGTAAAAGAAATTTAGTCACGGAACAAAGAAGAAATCTTAGTTAGAGTGCCAAGAAATCAATTTTAACCTAATGATGATTCGAAACTCGTTCGACCTCCCACTTGGTAAATGTAGTATCTTTCAAGTTTCCCTTAATCAATTAATGC
Source organism: Nyctanthes arbor-tristis (assembly GCA_963692815.1). Taxonomy (NCBI): domain Eukaryota; kingdom Viridiplantae; phylum Streptophyta; class Magnoliopsida; order Lamiales; family Oleaceae; genus Nyctanthes; species Nyctanthes arbor-tristis. The sequence goes on from CAVNYN010210231.1 coordinate 4,967, forward strand.
ATCCCATACATATATATGTTTAACTTGAGAGTGAAGCCAAGAATAATGAGCGTATGGGGTGACTAATAATAAATGCCATTGCATGGAATTCCACTACAAAACTTACAATGATAATATGCATAAATCAAAATTGTTCCACTTCAAAAAAAAAAAAAAAAAAAAATTGTTCCCATATTGCATCTTGCAATCATCTTCATCTTTTACTTTTTCTTTTTATCAGTTGATAATATAGTACGACTTTGATACAATGTTGCGCTTTCTTTTACATTTTCTTATGTTTTTCATTTTTCAATTATCAGCAGTCCCACACAGTCATATCTCTATTCAATATAATGAGATTCTTTTTGTTAAGACGGTTATATCTTTCAATCTTGTTATGATTAACTAATGATCATTCGGACTAGCTAGTCACTTATCGTAAGAAGGTTTCTCCATCGCAGGCACACAAAAGAACATATTGACATTTGCTTGTCTCACCATCCATCCCCTTTTAGATTCTTTATATTGCCTCTTTCGATTAAATTTTACGGTCAATTTTCACTGTGAAAAAGTGGCATTCGAGTGTGTATATAAGTAAATGAATAAAGCCAACTATAGTATTTGTTACAATTTCAATTCACCTACCAATGACCATAAGCGATGATCTCTCCCTACATGTGTACCCAAATAATAATCTATATATTAATAATAAGAGAAGCTTTCTGACTTTGTAATTTACCGCCTATTGTCTGGTATTGTATAAATTTTTTACTTTTTTTTATTGTTTCTTCCTTACTTTTTTTAAATTTGGATGATTAAGAATATATTTCACACCTAAAATTATATATTTATTTTATTATCTACTATTTGGATAATTAAGCATCAGAACTCTATATTTATTGGACTCTATATCTCATTAAGAGTTTAGATAATTAAAAATCCCTTTTAATAATTAAGAGTTTTATATTACTCGACTTTATATCTCATTAAGAATTTAGATAATTAAGAATCCCTTTCAAGAATTAAGAGTTTTATTCTTATTGTAATTTCTCATTATTTATAATTAACTTAAATATTAAAATAACTTTCACCATTTTTATAAAAACTTTCTTCCTCTAGGACTCTATATTTACTGGACTATATATATATCTGCATTTTATCATTTATTCTAATTCTATTTCTCATTATTTATAATTTAAAAATAAATATCTAAATAACTATCCGAATTTATCAATCAATTTTACGTTTATCTTACTTGTGCACTAGGTGTCCACTATACGAGGGCAATTTCATCAATTCAAAACTGATTTACATATTAGATACTTATGATAATTTTTTTTTACTTTTTTTTAACTTCTTCCCTACTTCTGTAATTTGGATAATTAAGAATCTATTTCACACATACTTTCTATATTTATTTTATTATCTATTGTTTGGATAATTATATACATTGTCTTAAATCAAAACTAAGGGTGACTGGTACAACCGTAATGAGGTTGTCTGGCAAGGGCGGTCACTTATGCCCCCGGAGGTAGTATCGTTGGCCAATCTTTTGTATAATCAATGGGGTGAGGCAAGGCTGACCGGGAATCATGGAGGAACTACATCTACATATGCTGACTTGCGCTGGAGAAGGCCGACTGCTGGCTCGTTCAAAGTGAATGTAGATGCCGCACTTTTCCCCGCACAGAACCTAGTTGATATCGGGCTGATTTTGCGTGATGAGGGAGCTTCCTTTGTGAGAGCTAAGATTACCCAAGTGAGAGGTCTCTTTGATGCACGGATGGCTGAACTAATGGGGGTTCGTGAGGCTCTAACTTGGCTCAAGGAGTTGAACCTCCCCTGTATTACGGTAGAGATGGATGCTTTGGCTGTCTTTGAAGCTCTTCATTCGCCTCAGGTGGATTTGTCTCCTTTTGGTCTAGTCCTTGAAGAATGTAAGGAAATGCTCTTAGAACTCAATGGCATCGAGTTCAGTTGTATTGGGAGACTTGCGAACCAGGTTGCTCATATGCTTGCTAGAGCGGCTGGTTTTTTGTTTGGTCCTAGTGTGTCTTTTACTGTGCCCCCTTCTTTGATTGAGGATGTACTTTATTTTGATTCTATGAGTGAATAAAATTTCTTTTCTCAAAAAAAAAAAAAAACTAAGGGTGACTGCTAAATCAATTGCATATTACTTTTATTACATTTAATATATGTCTGATTGAGACTAAGTATATGTTAATGTTGAATTACTTTTATTACTGTTGTTCTCACTGTGTAACGTACGGGTGAAAATTCTAATAATAGTAGTAGTAATAATAATAAAAATTCAATTATTACAAATAAATTTTTCTACGAATTCTACGACCGACTTCATTCGTTTTTTGTAAAGGGCTTTCCACCCAGTGCTTGAGAAAAGGGCCTATACTGGGCCGACGGCCCATTTTTACAACTATGGTAGTATGTCGGGGAGACATTTATTTTGGGCAAACGAACCTTTCAATTAATTCTCTTTCACTTGTAGACTTGAACCACAAGATCGCAATTAACACACAAAAATTCGTTAGATGGGAGCATAATTCAAAGCCTTATACATCAGAATGAGCAATCCGCAAATCTCAGGAGTAAGTGTCTGTTTACATATTTTATTGGATCTTCCCAAGCACGTAAAGTTTGCGCATCAGATCTGGAAACTGGTCGCTTTTTGATAATTTCTGAGAAGTTTTTGATCTGTTTCTTGCTCAGGGTACGATGAGTATGTATACGGGATTCACAAAGCTGTGCAAAGGTCTTGCGGTTGTATTAGTGGGCGGCCACATTGTTGTTCAGATTTTGCCCCCTGCTGTTTCTTATCTTGCCCTCATCCCTGCCAAGTACTCTATTCTCTTTTAATTCAACCTGTTGTTGCATATAGTTGTATATTATTTTATCTTGTTTGCATAAGAAGAGCTTAATGGGTGGAATCTGTTGAGGTAACTTGATGGTGGGGTTGGGAAAATTCTGCTTTAATTTTAACATATAAATTTGACGTGGGATTTTTTAGTTGTGATCTACTTTAGGTATGAGTTGGTGTGAAGGCCATCTTTTTATTGTCTTAGCAAGTTTGTTGGTACATAAGATTTAAGAATATATGCCAGCAAAAGAGTGGATTTTTCTGTATATAGTGCATTTAGGAAGAGTTCCAGGCTTGAGTATGCAGTCTATCATACTGCCATCTTATTTAGGCGTGGGTGTTTCTTCACTTCCACAATGCTTATTACTGGACTGACATTTTGTTAACTCCTAATACTATATTTTTGGCAGCCAAAAGCCAACTTCAAAGTGTTCCTTTTGCCAATCTAAATGCCTCCTGGTCTCAAACTCTGATCGGTAGACTGCATTTGTCAATCTAACATTTCAGTTATCATAAAATTAGTTCCTTTTTTTTTTTTTCTCGGCTCTAAATTTTAATTTTCGGGCATTGAAGTTGAATCAGATAGAAATATAAACTTCTCCTGAATTGTTAAAAAAAAAAAAAATGAAAAAGGTAAAAGGAATACCTGGAAAAGGGAAAAAAGAAAATGGAAAACTGATCTGAGAAACACAATCCTATTAGTTGGAAAAATGTAATCTTCAATCAGTTGGATCCAACTTTCAATTTTTTATTTTTTTCACCAAACACGTAATAGCTCCAAGCTTTTTCTAGTAGCCTTGAGAGGTCAGGATGAAAGCGATGCCTTAGCTTTTAATACATTTTATTGCTTTCAGTAAGGTGGCATTATTGAAGAATTTGATGGTGGGTCCTCATAAGTTTGAGTCTGGACAGAGGCCAATCCTCTTTAGTACTAGTAGTTTAGCGGATACATTTATGCAGGCAATTTAAATAGATCTAAAACAAAAAAGCATGACTTGTTAATTTATTTGTTGGATTTACTGTAGGACCATTCCTTTTGCTTGGAATCTCATTACAGCGGGCTACACTGAACAATCAATACATGGGGTAAAATTTTGTCATTCAGCATTTATTGTTCACCCCATCGTATCAACTTTGCCCCCAAATTATAACTTATAAGGCTTTTCCTAATTTTAACTTTATTTGCAGTTGGTTATCAGCACCATTGGTCTTCTTTTCATCGGGAAGCTGCTTGAACCCATTTGGGGTTCTCGGGAATTTTTGAAATTCATCTTTGTTGTTAACTTCCTGACATCTGTTTGTGTTTTCATCACAGCTATTGCCTTGTATTACATTACAAGAAAGGAAATTTACCTGTAAGTGGTACTTCTACGTCATCTTCAGCAACTCCTCTTTCCCATTCTGGATTTGTCTTTTGTCCTTGGCCTTGTCTCTGATTCCGTGATGTTGTGTGGTTCTGAGTTGAATTTGCTCTGTTCCTTGGTTGGCCAAATATTTGGACCCTCCCAAGTGAGCATGCCTTGATAGGAAAAGTGATTACTCCTTGTGATTCTTTAATGTGATGCATGGGAACTATGATTAAGTAGCTCCATGTGAGAGAACCTCATCCACATATTCCAATAGTTGATCACCTTCTAGCATAGCCTTTTCTCTTACAGCTGGAATTGATTGCAAGTAAAGAAACATGAATTAAAATTTACGTTAAAAGTTAGTATCACATGATATTGACCTTGGTTCCAAACAGTTAACCAGCTTCTGGCCTATCATGTTTTTTGCTAATTGCTTGCTTTTAGTAACTCCATTTGATATGATGTGACTCTTCATCTTATGTTCATCAATGTTAAATGATTCTGGTTTCCTTATTGTCATATGTTCTGCAGTTACATGCCTGTTTCTGGATTTCAAGGGGCCCTTTCAGGGCTCTTAGTTGGCGTCAAGCAAATTGTACCTGATCAAGACCTATCCCTGTTGAAAATAAAGGCAAAAGTATGACTTTTGAAACTTAAGAATTTTCACCACCCTCTAACACGGCATGAATTTATCAATTTTCATTCTACTCCAAGAAACTTATAACTTGCTGACGCACTGTCATTTGCTATCTTCAACCATTGCAGTGGTTGCCTTCTCTTGCACTATTGGTTTCCATCATTGTAAGCTTTTTCACCACAGAATCGGCTTCTTATCTTCCCACCCTAATATTTGGGACCTATATAGGTTGGATTTACCTCAGATATTGGCAAAAGAAGCCAGAAACAAAATTAAGGGGCGATCCAAGTGATGAATTTGCCTTTTCTACTTTTTTCCCCGAGTTTTGCAGGTAGTTTACTACACTATGTCCATTGTTATTTGTCAAAATTTCCACCTCTCCTCTTTCACTCTCCATAAACATTTCTTCTTGGTTGATGTTATGCAGGCCAGTTATTAATCCAGTTGCCACGATATTTGAGCGAATGCTTTGTGGAAGACGAACTGAAATCTTGGAGGAGTCTGGGGACTATACTTTAGGTGGAAACATGTTGCCTAGTTCAGATCCCATTGAAGCATCTAGGAGGAGGTAATCTTGCTGATTAATTTTCAATGAAAACCTCATATTCAGAAATATACGTTTAGATATACAGAGTAAGATTGTTTACAACTATTTACAGATTTACAATGTGGAACCAAAACCTACCTACTTGGCTAGTCCAGGTTCTTAGTTGGAAAATGGAGATTGGATAGTGTGATTCTAATTGGTGGAATTCTGGGGAGAAGTTGTTGACAAAGATGATAATTCTAATGGATGAGATCCAGAATTTTAATTAAGGATAAGTGGTGAGTTGCAGGAATCATTAGCCTTTTTCAACTCATTGACAAAGCGGTAAATGGGAAATATGTTGATATAGAGAGAGTAAAATTAAGAATATCAAGGATTTGGAGACGATTAAAGGAACTTCCTACTATTGGAATGGAGTAAGAATTTCCTCACTTTAAATGATGAAATAAGTTGCTATGGGTACTTGAGTCATTAATGCCCGGTTAGCACTCTATTTCTATTTTAAAATAGAAATAGAGTTAATAGGAACGAGTGGTTGAGATTTATATAGTACATGTGGGTCCCATGACATCTGTGGATGTGATTATTTTAACCAGATTCTATTTTGTATTTGTAGAAGCTGTTTGGGCCAATTTAGTACGGCTGGAACATGAAGGTAGGGTTTGAACCTTGGGACTGTTTGATGTAGGGGGTTTTGACCCAAATTACAAACTATGAAATTTTATCTGTATCAAAGTTTGATTTGGTTAAAGGAAATTTACTTGCACGCTGGTACAGAAATTGATGTCAAACACAATAGGAGCACGTAACAATTTTAAAAGGGATGGAGATAATCCCCCCAGGGGGGGGGGGGTTATGAGGGAGGAAAAATCAATTTAGTTCATAAAACTCTAGATATTATCTTCTGCAATTTCCGTTTCATAATTTTTTATTTTGTTAGTTTACACCTAAAATGAAGTAACTAAGTTTAGGAAATCAAGGACCGCTTCCCTCAAAAGCCTTGAGGTGGTGCTGTGATGGATATGCATCTTAATTTAGATGCGCCTCTAAAAAATTTGCCTCACAATCGGTGCCTTGAGGTGTTTTAACTTACCTCCCTGTGAGGGAGGCCTCAAGGCAAGCCTAACTTGGAGTTGTTTAAAACCATGGAGTGATGTTATGGCACCAATTAACATGCAAAATATTTCAAAGTTGGACCTTAGCATGAATGGCATCTAAGGAACAATAATATAGAGCAGGGTTCTAAAAAGCATAAAGTGAAGTGTTGCGGGTATTCATTGTGCTTTTTTGCGCGAATGAGTGTGCTTTTTATTTTTTTAAATTTTTTATGCTTTTTGCCCGCCACGCTTAATGCTAAAGCTTTTTGCACATGCTTCACGCTTAGCAGCTTCTGCAAACCTTTCTTTTTTCTCATTCTTTTCTTTCCTTATTTTTTTCTTTGTGCTTTTTAGAACAGAGCTATGGGGGTCACATGAAACACGTTTCATATGGTGTTTGAACACCTTAAAAATACGTTAAAAGTTTTCACTGATGATAATAATAGGAGCAATGTTGAAGTTCTGTTACTATTACATCTGTAATTAAGAACAAATAGCTCTCTGTTCAATAATAGGAGTAATGTTGAGGTTCTGTTACTATGACATCTGTAGTTAAGAACAAACAGCATTCTGAGAATCAGTGTATAACTAGATGTCAATGTTCTGTTCGTAGAATGCATAGTTTCCTTGTTTTCGTTTTTAATTCTCGTAATTGAGTAGGCTGCAGAATGCCATAATAATAAGTAATAATAGAATCTTGAGTGGAGGTCTGCGCCGTGTATACGAAGACTAGCATTGCTTTGTATCTTCATGGAGTAATGTAATAGAAGTTAAAGCACCTATATACTGTATACTGTTGCTCTAAAATGGATTAAAAGGTCGATAGCTGGAAGGGGCATACAAGAACTTAATCTGATTGAGCTGTATTATCCTTGCAAAATTGCAGGGAAAGAGGTGCTCGAGCACTTGAAGAAAGATTGGCAGCTGAGAGACTTGCTGCTTCAGGAAGGACGGGAGAGACACAGAGAGATGGCAGTGAGAATGTGTAGAAGCCTTTTTGTATTGCAAATTTCATATGCTCACAACTACCAGCTGCCCTATAACCCTGTGCCCTATGTTGTTAATATATGTATTTTGGATTCAAAAGGAATTTTGGTATATGTTGATCCCCGTGCTTGCTTCAATAAAATAGAAAAGAAAATGTTATACGTGATCTGAAACAGCCACTGATGCCTTCCCTTAGCTGCATACAATCCTGTACTTTTTGCTGTTAAAACAGTTGTTTTATAGATACTCAAGGGGAGTGGATCTAACGAACATTTTCCCGAAGGGAATTTCAGACTTTTTATTGTTTGGGTGGTTCATTTTATACCATAATAATAACCTCGATTGAATGTCGTTGTTAGTATTATCAATGTTAAAGCAAATGAATGATCGCACTTCAGGTTCCTAGTTGTTGATTCTCATCTTTGCGCACGAACTTTTGAGATTCTATGAAAGAAGTGAAAAAGAGAGCGAGAATCCAAAATAATATGTTTCTTTATAGCCTTCACAAACCATTTTTATTTAAAAATAAAATTTGGTTGAACTAATAACATTTACATATTTCATGGAATTCCTTTACATTACACAAATATCCATTATTTATATTTTCATAAAAACAATTGCTATTTTTCAAAAAATAGAAATGGTTTGTGAATACCTCGTTTTTAGTCTAAAAAGGACTTCGGTAAATAGCAAGAATTTGGGGAAGGTGGAATTTCCCATTCTGTAATATGGGATTTTTTGATAAGTAAAAACATCTCTAGATGGTTCAACCTATACTAATAATCATTATCTAACGGGCTGTCTTTGACCAATCACAAACCAACTCGTTAAGTCAGCATATAAATATGAGACCTCTTTCGGAGTAACAGGAATCATGCTTTTAACCTACCTAACCATTTGAAACTTTTTTCGATTCTCCACTTGCTAATGAAGTATCGTTCAAGTTTCATTCAAGCAAATACATCCATGATCCGCACACATTTTTTACCTTGAGAGTGAAGGCAAGAGTAGAGAGCGTGTAATGATTAACGATAATTGCCGTAAAAAAGAATTCCACTACAAAGATTACACCTTTTATCGTACATACCCATCAAAATTGTGCCTGCTACGACTTGCAAAGATTATTGATAATCTGGAATTCTTTACCATCTCGTATTTTTCATTTTTCTTTTATCTTTCAACACTCTTCATGCATCACCACTATTGGCAATGTCATCATAAATTTATTCATATTTGTTACAATTACCTGATAATTCTATATATATGTGTGTATACATACATATATATATATATATATTCAATTATTACTCAAGCATAGAGTATCCAAGATGATGACGACGATGATGATATTATTATTGTTGTTGTTGTAGTATTGTTTTTGTTATTGGATGAATTACGAGTAAACTCCTCAACCTTTACATTTGTTTTGAACTTTCGACCCTAACCTTTAAATTTGCATTGATAGAAACCCAATCTTGAAATAGGCACCTCACATTACATCTAAATAAATTATCAACTTTTGTTAACTACTCCGTTAGTCAAATATAGTCAACATATTTGGAAATTTTCTAAGAAGATAGATAAGGCTCCTTATAAAAGAGCCTTACTCTTATGTGGCACGAATCTAACAAAAGTTACCTTACAACCTTACCCTGATGTGACACGAATCTAACAAAAGCAACCCCACACCACATATTTGTGGTGTGGGGCTGCTTTTCTGGTGTGAGGCTGCTTTTGTGTCAAATTAGATTCGTGTCAAATAAAGATAAGACTCTTTTATAAGGAACCTTATCTAGTTTTGTATTTATAAGGAACCTTATCTAGTTTTATAGAAGGACTTACATATTTGACCAAATATTCCCAAATTAGGAAGATATTGGTAACTCCGTCGTACCTCTAACGTCCACATGATGTAAATGAAGGCATTATCGATAATGAAGTTAATGGTAAAACTAGTAGGCAATAAATTAGGTCAATTACATTCAATTTTTTTTTTCTTTTTTAATATTTACACTAGATTTCAGTTATATTAGTAGTAGATGAACTTTAATTATTTTTACATTTATAAATTATACTCATGATATTTTGAAATACATATCAATAGTTAATTAATAAGTTCTTATCGATAATCACTTGAAAAAAAAAGACTATAATCAATAAAAAATTTATCGATTTTAAACATTTATGGATTGGTTTGAAATCAATTAATTTGTATGAGTATTTTTGTTAAACTTATTACGCGCATAGTCTTTTCCATATTGAAACCCCTTATCCTCAAGTCAGTTTCCATAGATTAGTAAATCTCATTCAAATTCCTTGATATCTTACTTAAAACCAACCCATTGAATCCTATAATTCACCCCCCGAAACATTTCATGAACCTAAATCTAATTTCAATTAATTAGCAATCATGACAAAGAGACTCTCCGCAACGCCTATGTTCTTGTTTCTTTGCTTTGCACTTTTGTTGGGTCAAACTTTAGTTTCAGCTACAGCGGCCACTGATGATTGGGTAACCTCCTTAAACACTAATATTCAAGCTCACAATGAGTTATCAAATAAACAAACTTATTGATGGTGATTTCGGGGTTGGCCATGTGCTCACCCACCATCAGCGAGTCCTCTACCGTCAAGAGGATCTCCCAAATTCCAATGGCCTTTCGTATACCCACCTCATCCATTAGATAGTTGGCCTTTTGCGCATCCACTTCTTCCGTCGGATGGCTTTAAACAATTTAACGTTGTCTATCTATGATATTATAATATTTTAATTCGAAGACACCCTGTGTATATGACACAATCCCTTACATTAATATCATGGATGAACACGTGGGGTCATGTAAACTAATAGAGAAAAATGCATTACATATACTGGATGTCTTCATAATAGAGACACACAGTCTCTCTGAATCAAAGTTCTAATGCAGAGAGCTCTAAAGATTTTTTTTTTCAAGAATCCCACAGCCCGTATTTCTTCCATAGTTTCGATCAGTTCTAATTATTTCTTATGTAATACGTATCAGTCTTATTGATTAAAGGTTAAACATAATGACGCGTCCCGCAACAACTTAAAATCTTTAAAAAAGAAGCATATGCATGATAAAAAATTTAAATTCTCAAATACATTCTTTTCTCCATTGACCAATTTTTAAAATTTTGAAATATATATCAACAAATCTTTTCAAGCATCTCTGAAAGTTCCGTTATAGCACCTCCCATCTCATGTAAGTGTATGCTAATATTATTGTACATATCAATAATTATGTTCATATCAATCATCATTTAAAAGAAACAAGCAGCTAATCAACAAAAATTTATCTATTTTAAACATTCATGGCCTAGTTTGAACTTAATTAATTTATATGAGTATTTTTGTTAACTTATGAATGTAATCCTTTTTCAAATTCAAACCCGCTTTGTCAATCATAATGTGGTTAGCAGATGAGATATAAACAGATTAGGAAATCTCATTGAAATCCCTTGATATCTTACCTAAAACCAACCCAATGAATCCTATAAATACTCCCTTCACCCATAAACATTTCATCAAACAAGCTAATTGCAATTAATTAACAACCATGACAAAGAAACTCTCCTTGAAATCTCTATCCCCGTTTCTTTGCTTTACATTTTTGTTGGATCAAGCTATAATTTCAGCTACTGAAAAAAAATGAAAATAATGCAGCCAACACCGATGATTCGTTAACCTTCTTAAAAGCTAATATTCAAGCTCAAAATGAGTTATCAAGTAAACAAACAGAATGGTGGTTTCGCTGGGGTTGGCCATGTGTTCACCCTCCAGCAGTTGGCAGTCCTTTACCATCAAGAGGCTCTCCAAAGTTTTAGTGGCCTTTTGTGTTCCCACCTCTTCCATCAAGTGGCTGGCCTTTTGTCCACCCGCCTCTTCCATCATGTGACTTTAGACTCCCACCATGGCACCCATGGGTCCCGCCCTATTTCTGGCATCCACGGCTTCTGCCCTTTTAGTGGCATCCACACAGTGCGGTAGAAGATGGTTATAATGCGGCTGTCAAAAGAGAAAGTAACAGCAAAAGTAGTCCCTGATAAAGTCTAAATCTCCATATTGAAGCTCCTCTGGTGTCCAAATTTATGTTTTTTCCATTGCTGGCTCGTTTATCAGAATAGTTCCTTCGCTTATAATAAAGTGTTATTTAGTTATATATGTGCATAATTTGTTGATTTCAAGCACATATGTAAGTGTTTGGAGTTACATACGTATATAATAAATTAAGTACAATTCAGCCATTATTTACGTGCAATTTATATATTTAGGCTTTTGCTAGTCCATGAATCGTATACAAATAATCAGCCGGACCCAATAGCTTCCACAAATTTCTACTTCTTTAATATCATAAATTGTAATTGATATACATATAGGAAAATTTTTTTGCCCACGCATGCGTGTTATTATGCATATACTCAATACGTGGCACACATATAGACTATAACTGTGAGAT
>CAVNYN010210233.1:0-63392 GCA_963692815.1 Nyctanthes arbor-tristis
TAGTGTGATTTTCAAAGAAAGTGAAAAAGAATCCTAAAGCACAGGTTAGAAATGTCATTGGGACCATGGAAAGAAGTTCAATATATAGAAAGTTAAAGCTGAATATGTGTATATGCATCATGTATCAAGCTTCAAGATTACTAAAAATTTTCATTTTTCGATTCTCATGACCTTGATTTCTCATCCAAAATGTATGCAATGATCAAAAAACTGATAATCACTCAATTCTAGCTAGCATTAATTTGATTTCCGTTCAATATCTTTGAGACTTTTCATAGGGTATCTAATATCTAGCACATATACATCCATGACATGGGTCGTGTACGGTGAAGCCCGAATAAAATACAGATAAATTTGCACATATTCTTCTGAGTAAGAGAATGAGTAATTGTTTGCCCATGTCCCCAACCATACTCCACTAGTCTTCTCCTTACTTTCAGTGCTAATTAATTAATTATAATTACACAGAGATATTGCTTATTAATGACCTGTAAAAGCTTCCAAATAGCACACCATAAAAGAGTTTTAGAATAAGACAATATAATCCTTCCAAAATCCACCAGCTTTTTTTCATTATTTTACACAGTGTATTACCTGTCCATCATGTGTGCTTTGTCTGTATGGAAATTAATTAATTTCTTCTGCTTCTTCTTCATTTCTCCCAGTATTTAATGCCTTCTGCTACTCCTCTCTGAATCTGAATTGGCAAGATTGATTGAATTTATATGTACTTAACTTGAGTGCGCTCAGTACTGTGAGAGATGAGTTATTATAAGGAAAATGGGCGTTTGGAATGAAGGCTGTTCCAAGATTTCTCTTCTTTCTTTTCATGGATTGCATTATAATTACTGCCTGCAGTTTCATGCATGGAGTGGCAGTGATGAATAAATCTCGGACCAGGCTTCATTCCCGACGCCCTGTTTTCCACAGACATTACGAAGATCAAGGGATCGATCGAATAAGTTAAGGTAAATACTGTGTCTTTCTTTGTAATGTCTTGGTGAGTGTTCTTGATTCTTGAAGCACTCTTCCTCCTCTGTCCCTCAACTCAAGGTTGGCTTCTTACAAATTTTCAAGGTTGTTACTCATTTAATCATATAATTATAATAATAATTTAGAACTTGAGCTACTGTATCACTATCATATTTGATAGTGATACAGTGTAAGAATCATTAAAGTTAAATCAGCAACTCAATTTCATTAAGCCTCAAAAGATGGACGGCGACAAGCGACTATGCCCCGCGTTGTGATCGGCCTTGGGGCGAGGCACAAGGCAGAGCAAAGTCGAGAGGAGCAGCCTCCCACTCCGTCAGTTGTTTCGTTCATTTTACATTTTCCCCTTTTATTTGGGAGATCTCAATTACTATAACTTTTTATTTCTTTTCTTAAATTTTTTGCATTTGCTTTGTGGTTGTACCATCTCACAAATATAAACTTAATTTCATAAGAATTAAGAGAAGTTTGAATAGTGTTTTCCTAAGATATCCTTTAATTTATTAATTATTTCACTTTAATGATTTTATTATTTTGTTGATAATAACAATGCACATGTGTGTGTGTGTGGTGTCTATGTGCCCTGTGTACGCGTTGTGTTCCTTTAAAAAAGTGTAGTCTTATAGCGGTATGGATTGTGTGATGCTACAGTTGTGGTGTTTCATACTTTGGTCATGAATCCCATGTTGTTAGCATAACGTATGAGTGTGTAGCGTATATATATTATTCCGCGTCTAATATTACTATGATTTTGTTATATGACGTATAGTGTTTCTATGCTATATGTGCGCGTTGTATATTCCTTTAAAAAAAAAAGAAAAAAAAAACAATGCACATTAAATTAAATAAGTATATAATAAATTAATATTTCAACTATAAGTTAAAAGGAAAGTACTCTTCTATTTCTGTGGACGGGATAATATTATTTATTTCATTATTTTTAATTTTTTTATTATTTTCATTGTGGGCGCATGTGAACTTTCTTATGTGTAATAAAATAATAATAATGATATATAGTGTCAATAGCAGTCTAACTAAGGAAAAAGATCGGGTTTTGTGTTTAGAGTCTGATCTTTAATCACAAACCGTCACATCACCTAACATAGGCCACGTGGCGACGTGAGATTAGAGATCAGGCTTTGAGATCTGTTTTCTTAGAAAATCAGGTGTCAATAGTGTTTAATACTACATGAACGTAACTAATGGGTCTATTTATGTGAGTCATATTGTCATGCTCCCAAATTTATCACCTTATTTTATCGTATTATCGATGTTTAACGGTAGTGAAAGCGTTTGAGGAATTAATCATTTTCAAAAATCGATGACGAAACTTTACAAATTCAAATCAAACACTATTATACATAATATCATTTTATCATAGTTTTACAATAATTGTTGCGGCCATCAACAATGAAACTTCAATCACACACTGAATCTCAATAACATACATGTATTTTCTCCATCTTTGGGACGATCCAGCCACAGAGCTTTTAATTCAACACTTACAAGGTTGTTAGAGGGAAATGAAGGGGATGAGTACAATATAATAAGTGAGTAACAAAATATTTTGATTCACCTTTCATTTAAAAAAAGCATTTTCAAGAAAACCATCAATTACACAAAGCCTTGGGATGCCCAAAGTCTTTAGATGCCCAAAACCTTTCGATGTACAAGATGACTCTATCACTAGTTAAACTACTACCTTTGGTGCGCACATGATTCAATAATTCAAAATTGCCAAGATCATATAACATGGCTAAAATGACCAAGATCACATAGCATGGTCATGTTACCGCATAGCAAAGCAAGACAGAAAGAGTATTAACTAGTGATACAAATGCAAAGAATCAATCTTTCTTTCCAAAACAATGCATAAAGTTCATGATCATTTTCTGAAAGATTTCAATCAAAATTCATACATATCTTATGAAAACTTTATGAACAAAAGAAAGGAATTCGGTTACTCATATATGATTCCTTTTAAAGATTCATTACTCACTTTATCAAAACATTCATTACTCACTTTTAAAGATTCCTTAAATAAGTCGCTAAAGCCTTGAAATTCTTTAATCA
This sequence comes from Nyctanthes arbor-tristis, assembly GCA_963692815.1. NCBI lineage: Eukaryota > Viridiplantae > Streptophyta > Magnoliopsida > Lamiales > Oleaceae > Nyctanthes > Nyctanthes arbor-tristis. Next base: position 3,067 of record CAVNYN010210233.1, read on the forward strand.
AAGTTATACTTTAGGTTAGAATCTTCTTATATATGAAAATGAGCTTTTTTAAAGCGCAAAATCAAGTATTTAGTAGGGTTTTAGGGTGTTTTTCCTCACCACAACCCCTTTGAACTAATATTGGGTGTTTTGGGAGAGAAAGGGGATGGTTTGGGGGGTTAGGAAAGTTCGAGGACCCTTAAGCTTTTTATATAATAGTTAGGATTTAGTTACTTTTAATAAATCTTTGAGTTCTGCTAACAAAAAAGCGACATGTGGCGTGATGTAGCACCGTACACCTCATGATGCATTGTGGTTAAACGTGGTTTACACGTTTATTGCGTGAGAAATCTTTATACTTTGCATTATCTTTCAATTAAGTCACCGTACTTTGGTTTATGTGAATCAAGAACCATATTATTTCTTTAGTGCCATTAGAGTAACAATCTTTTAATTTTGAAACACAATTGAAGCAATTATTTCGTCATCGTTAAAATAATAGTCACATTGCTTAATTGAGAGTTACATTTTCGCGGGATATTACACATATAAATACCTTTTTTTTGCCCGAGAAATCATATGAATACATTTGATTTCAAACAATGTTCTAATACAACGTTATTAGTTGCTACATAGACTAGTTGCCAGATGCTGACACCAGTTTTGCATGCCCGGACACACTATATGACCAAAATCCGCACCACACCCTACTAAAAAAAAAAAAAGTTCAATAGGCTGGTGACACAAGCCCTAAAGACGTAGCTAATTGAAACTTGACAAGTAGATGAAATTAGTTCAAAGCAACACGAGTCAGCCATTTATTTTTATCTCTAAATAGAATCTGATCAAATTAATCATATGATAATTTCATCTTAAAAAAATACAATAATTTATATATTTCGTGGGAATTATGTGCTATATTAATGATCTCGACCGCTCACTTCTATTCACTTTTTTTTTTCCACTTTGATATAGAAATAAAATACTCCCTACATCCCATAAAAATAGGCTCGTATCAATCTTTCGTGTAGATTAAGAAATGTGAATTAGTATGGTTGGAAATACAAAATTTACACTGGAATTAGTGTGGTTAGAAATATAAAATTTACACTTATTTATACTTAGTGTGGTTGAATCACTTTTTATTTAGTCAACATAGTCATTACAAATTTAGGGTAAATTTCACATATCGTTCCTAACCTTTGCACTTAGAATCGCCTGAGTCTCTAACCTTTCTTTTAATGCGTTGGGTCATCAACCTTTCATAAGTACACACAAAAGGTCTCTCTTGACGGAATCTATCTAAAATTCCTTTAACTCATTGGTCAAATTACCTCAATACCCTTACTCTTTAAATTTTAAAAAGACAAAGGAATATAAAAATATCAAAAAAAAAAAGAAACAAATAAAATTGAAAAGGGAGGAGGCCCCCCTCTTACTGTCATTTCAAAGCTGCTGGAAATAGCAGAAAATGGGGGGAGTATGCCCCCCATTCTTCTACCATTTCCGGTAGAAAATTGTGGGAGTCTCTTCCCCATTCTTCTGCCGGAACAGCAGAAGAATGGGGGGAGACTCCCCCCTCTCACAGCCATTTCCGGCAACTTGAAGCTGCCAGAAATGGCAGCAGATTTCCGGCACCTTGAAATGGCAGAAAAATGGGGGAGGGGACTCCCCCTCTCATTGCCATTTCCGGTAGCTTCAAGCTGCCAGAAATGGTGTCATTTCAAGCTACCGGAAATGACAAAAAATGGGAGAAGTCTCCCCCCATTTTTCTACCATTTCCAGTAGAAAATTGGGGGGGGGGGGAGTCTCTCCCCCCTATCACATGGCAGTGAGGGGGGGGGGCCTCCTCCCTTCTCAGTTTCATTCGATCTAAATTTTTTTCTTTTTTTATTTTTATATATTTTTAAATTCTTTTTTTTTAATTTAAAGAGTAAAGGTATTGAGGTAGTTTGACCAATGAGTTAAAGGAATTTTGGATGGATTCTATCAAAAGGAACCTTTTGTGCATATTTACGAAAGGTTGATGACCAAGCGTGTTAAAAAAAAGTTAGGGATTCAAGCGATTTTAAGTGTAAAAGTTGGGGACGATATGTGAAATTTACCCACAAATTATTAGTAGTTAGACTATGGGCATATGTGGAAAAGAAATTAATTATTCAACCTCGTTTATATAAATGGACAATAATTTGAGACAAACAAAAATATAAATTAGGCCTATTTTATGGGACGGGTGGGACGGGGGGAGTAATGACAATGGGCTATATAGAGCTATCTTTGGACTTTGATATACAATGTGTCTGATTCAATTACTCCAATCACTGTTAGCTAAAGAGTAGTGATATTTATCTATATTTGAGTAGTTGTCATTTTTACATTAGATATAGATGGATACATGGAGACACTTATTTAATATCAAATAGAAAAATAGTAACTAGATTTCAATTTAGACAAATAATATTATTCTGCCTAAAATAAGCTAAAAGAGTGCGTATTTTTTAATTAGGCCGAGTTTCATAAAATTTTCTATATTTTTAAACACATATTTTGAGAGAAAAAGTTTTTGGTCATCTTGGATTTACAAAATTCTAGAAATAAACATATAATTAATAAGTTGTTTTTATTTTTAAAATTGTTTCCTAATCCTAAAACTAGAGATGATAAAACGGTTTGAAGAGTTGCGTTCGTTCTCAGCTGGCTAGCCCAAACTGAAACTCAGTGAGCCAAGCTCGACTCGTCGAGTTGTAAGTGTGTTCGGACTTAGGACACACGTTTGGGCTCATGATTTTGCGAGCTCAGCACAAGCAGGCTCGCGAGCTCGTGCTTTTGACGAGTCGCTGGCTAGTAGCTTGCAAGTCTGAGCAGTTGTTCACGCTTGCCTCTCAAGGAGCCCGAGGCAAGCAATGCTTAGTAAGCAACAAGTTGGCTCGCCGAGCTTTTAGCTCATTAGTTTTTATGTGAAGCCTGCTTAAAATCCTAATTTTCGGCCTAAAATCCTAAATTCAAATTCAAAATGCATAGATTTATTATTGGTCAATGCCCATATGCGAATAATAATGTTCTTATGAGTGGCCATCAAATCATAAGGGGTCCCAAAACTCAAATTGTCACACAGTGACAAAAACATTAAAGGGATGTCACGGTGACCTATGTAATACAAGAAATGTCAACATAGGCGGGTTTCTAATCAAGGTTTCAAAATAAATGCAATCTTGCTCGTTTATTCATCACTTGATATATACAATAATGTGTCAACCAACTTACTATTATAATAATAATAGAAAAATTTACAAAAACCTCCAGGAGGTTTTGCAACAATATCTCATACTTCGCGTGACGTGTGTAGATACACGTTATAACAAAACTTTCAGAAGGTGATGTGCATCGCGTAGTGGCAGCATTTCTGAACAAATTCGATAGGCATTGCTAATAGGTTTGGTTAGTGTTTGATATTATGGGCATAACTTTCGCATATTGTATCCATTTTTGCCCATATTATATGCTTCTGGGGTAGTTCGACGAGAAGAATGCAACTAGTTGCTTTGCCACTGCATACGTCGCTTTTTGGGCATTTGACACTCCCTTATATGAGCTTTAGTTTTTCTTTTATTTTTATTTCGAGTCATTGTCTAGTTTGGACCTTTATAATTGAGTCCGGCTCACCTGAAGTCTGTAGCCCGTTAGGGTATCTATTTATATTCGTTTCTCAGTATTGTAGGGTTTGATCGCTTTTGAATTTAGAAAAATAAATATTGTACTTGAGTCGCTATCTGTGTTATTTGAATTGTGTTTGTGTGGTTGTAGGTGCCCTACATCAGGAAGTTTTGAAAATGGACATAATAGTAATAATAATTTGGGGGAGACTTATAGTAAAGCTAAAGGATAAATGTTTTTTCCCCCTTTTTATTGGTGAGCCAACTAGAAGGAAGATTTTTTCAACAAAATGAATATACCTTCCTTAAAACAATTGAATGTACTAGGTTTTTGCTTGAATTTTGAAATTGATTGAGAAATTTGCTGCTTGGATTTATCATTATATCAAAGAGAAAAAATGAATTAAAATTATATTTTCAGGTTGATAGTTAATACAATACCAAATTTTTAAGTTTCAAATTCAAAACCCAATTAAAAAAAAAAAAAAGAAGTTTCAAATTTGAAAAGGAACAAATAGGAACTATTTTTTGAGAACCGGAACAAATCAATAGGAACTTGTTATAACATTTTCTCTTGAGTAATTCTATGAATATTTGAAAATATCACACAAAAAGTGACTTTCTTATTTCGCACATAAGCATTAGATGACTAATATCATTTTTTCATATCACATTTTAATATTTCCATAGAATTATTATCGGTTTCTCTTTATATATTTCAAATTTTTGTTTTTTTATTTTGAATTTATTTTCAATCTTGAGAGTAATGTAAGGGAAAAAATGGATTTCTTTACTGCCCCCCACCCCCAACCAACAAAAAAAAAAAAGGGATTTGTTTTCCTTAGTTCACAAGCCTCAGATTTTACACGGAAAAACACTCAAATTGACAAATATACGTTTTGAGGTTTTTTAATAAATTTTTTTCATAGTTTTGGAAAGACGTTTTCAAAGATTAAAATATATATATATATATATATATATAAACAAGAATTCATTAATTACTTTGAAAAATAAAAAGAAGTGGGCTAGTAATGATTCGACGGAACTTGACTTTAACCGATCATTTTCCCCCAGGCATACAAGTGGTCCTCTAATGAACATGCGGGGTGTACCCCGTTGGACCATCAAAATCTTTGGCTTCCCTTTGAATTATTTACTTGGTAGAACTAGTAATCGTTTGGTGTAGAGTTATGGTTTTAACCGATAACTAAACTAATACTGATTGAATTAACCTTTAGTACTATTGTAGTATGGAAGATATGATTTCATGTTGATTGTTCAAACTTTATCTAAAAATTCAATAATGCTTTATCTCTTAAGTTTGACTTTCGTAGCATGTTTCAATTTTGATGTCTTACCTCCACAAATAATTGCCCTGCGAAATTATGGACAACAGATCTGACCACAACCTTTTTTTTTTTTTTTTAAACAAGGGGAGGGAGGGGTAGGTGTGATTCAAACTCAGGACCTCTCACCCAGAATATGAACACCTAATCACTGTAACACTTGTTTGAATCACGATCTAACCTCCACTTAATAATGCTAACTAGTAGGAGTAATCAATTACCCACAGTGGCATTGTAAAAAATACCCACGTAAAAATGATATTTTGAGATCAAGTATTCGATTAAATAAAAATATTTAAAATATGAGACACTTGGTGATAATTCATTCACTGGAAGTAGGAGTATTTTACCATACATTGGATATTTGAAAATCTCTGCAGCTAGACACATGATATGTTCAAATTAGAGTATTCAGAAAGAAAGAGCCAAAGAAGCAAGTTGAAACAGACTTCAAAATTTCCAATAAGTATCCACTGCATTATAATGAATTCAGTAGTGTAAGATCTCTCTCTCCCTCCCCAGTTGCTGAATTGCTGGGTAGTGGCATCAATGTAAGTTCCATAACTTTGTCCATATTGTTTCTTGTTTTTGCTGTTAAAGTTGAGAAACAATTTTGCTCCTTTTCATGGCATATTAGTTTCAAGATGAGGTATTAATTTTACTATTGTAACGGAATAGTTAGAGACAATTTAATATAGAAATGATTTAACACCATATGTCTAGCGCCGTTACGGCACAAGACACATTGTGTGACATAATTTCTGCTATTAATGTGATTTGTGGGGGTGATGATATGCTCATATCAATTATTGACTATCGAAATTGTCTTTATTCCAACTCTTTCTCCCAGCTTATGAAAAATGTGAGGAAAGCTCATTAAAGATTAAAACTTTACTCTCAACAATGCGATTTGAAGTTTTCGTTTTTGCCACTCAATTAAAAGCTGCTAGATATGGCAGCATGTGTTGAACTCAAATGCCATCATTGATGGTTGATTTAGCATATGTGATCTTTCTTGAAATGAATCAAATGGGAAGATCGGAAGAGCACACGTCTGAGACTTGTGTATCCAATTCAAATCCATATACAAACCCTCCATTTATTCATTTACCGCACCCTCCATACACAGGAGAGATATATCGTAACAGGATGCGTGCCGATGTGGGCCAGTCGAAAAAATCTCGTTTTAGATTTATACGGCTGCTTGCTATATGTATCAATGCAGATAATCTGTTTGACATAATTGATGTTCCAATTTCGTTGTTATATAATAATGAGAATTATTGTCGGACTATGCGGATTCTTATCAAATTATAGACATTGTTCATAGCCACACGAGGCTCTTCCGATCTCCTTTACAATTTAGGCACTTCAATGGGGGCGTTTTTCACAAGCAATAGCAGCAACTAGAGTGTGCGTTTCGCGTGTGTTTGCTTTCTCATTGTTTGTTATTGCTGTCAAAGTCGAGCACTACGATTTTTAATGCATAACATTACTTTGCAGTGGAGGATCTGTCGAGGCAAAAAAAAAAAAAGGAAATGGCTAAGGATTCAACATTGATCTTGATTGTGATATTGTTACTGTGTTGTTGGGCAGTCATGGCAGAAGCAGAAAACATGGCTTATAAAGATTCTAAACTCCCAATAAACCACATAATCAATGACCTCTTGGACAGGATGACTTTGGAAGAAAAAATAGGCCAAATGGTGCAAATTGATAGATCTGTGGCATCTGCTGAAGCCATGAAGAAATACTATATAGGTGAATACTAAATTCTGCAGTGTCTTGAAATTGATCATCATAGTTTATGCTTGCAATGTGTGATGTAGTTGTGAGTTTTCGTGTTTTTGAGCAGGGAGTGTATTGAGTGGTGGAGGTAGTGTTCCGTCTAAGAAGGCGTCTCTGGAGACTTGGATCGACATGGTGAATGATTTCCAGAGGGGCTCTTTGTCAACCCGACTGGGAATTCCAATGTTATATGGGATCGATGCAGTTCATGGCCACAATAATATTTACAGGGCAACAATTTTTCCCCACAATGTTGGCCTTGGAGCTACTAGGTAACAAGAAGTGTGTTGCGCTATTCTAATTGATTTTGTACGAATGAAAAATGGCATGTATCGTTACTAATGACCTCTTGGCACCTGAAACAGGGACCCTGAGCTGGTAAAGAAAATTGGAGCTGCAACAGCCCTTGAAGTCAGGGCTACAGGCATCCCTTATGTTTTTGCGCCTTGTGTAGCGGTAACTAGTCTAATTTGAATCATAATCGCGGTTTCAACTAAGAATGTTTCTAAAAGATAAGAAAACCGTACCGTAAACAGGTGTGTAGAGATCCAAGATGGGGCCGGTGTTTTGAAAGCTATTGTGAAGATCCTAAGGTTGTTCAAGCAATGACTGAGATCATACCAGGATTACAAGGAGATTTACCTGCAAACTCTTGGAAGGGAGTTCCCTACGTAGCTGGAAAGTAAGTATTAGACTTGACTAAACAAGATTTTAGCTTCTTTTATCATCGATTCATTTGGTTTTATGTAATATTCTATTCAGAGAAAAGGTTGCAGCATGTGCCAAACACTATGTGGGAGATGGTGGAACCACCAAAGGCATCAATGAGAACAATACTGTGGCAAGCAAGCATGAACTGCTAAGCATCCACATGCCAGGCTACTATACTTCAATCATCAAGGGGGTGGCAACCGTTATGGTATCGTACTCCAGCTGGAATGGGATAAAGATGCACGTTAACCATGATTTGATCACTGGATTTCTTAAGAATACACTACGTTTCAGAGTAAATATCATTTCCCCAAAATATTTTTTAGTTTGATTTTCATGTTTACGGCGTGGTGACTTAACTTTTTCTGTTAGGGATTCATCATTTCGGATTGGGAGGATCTTGACAGAGTTACATCTCAACCTCATACAAACTATACACATTCATTTCTAGCTGGAGTTAATGCTGGAATAGGTATGGTACATTGATCATCAGATTTCATCACATGGAAAATGTTATTCTTTTCTATTTACCTGTAGAATTTTCACTTAGGTGTTGTGCATTTCAGATCATGATTCCGTACAAATATGAAGAATTCATTCACGGACTAACCGCCCTCGTGAAAAGCAACTACATTCCCATTAGTCGAATCGATGATGCTGTGAAAAGGATTTTAAGGGTCAAATTCACGATGGGACAATTTGAAAATCTACTTGCTGATTATAGCATGATCAAGTACTTAGGAAGTCAGGTCAGTCCAAATATTGGCTTGGACTCGACATTATAGCAGACAAGATTTTAACTTATTTTTTTTTATTCTTCTGTCTGAGTATTTTATACATGCTTTGATTTTGACAGGACCACAGAGAACTAGCAAGCGAAACAGTAAGAAAATCTCTTGTGCTACTCAAGAATGGAGAATCTGTAGACGAGCCATTGATACCACTTCCTAAGAAGACATTTGGATCCTCGTCTCAGGAAGCCATGCAAACGATATTGGGAACCAATGCGGTGGCTGGACGATCGAATGGCAGGGACAAAGAGGTAACCACACATCAGGTAAATCACTGATCTAATTCTTACAGCTTGTTTGGTAGGGAGGATAATACAGTATTACATACTACTACATACATGTACTAGATTTTCTTGATGTGTAAAATCTAAAACTTTGTTTGTTTGATCATCGGGTACAACATTCTTGAGGCAATTAGGAAAAGTGTCGACCCTAAAACAGAGGTCGTATTCAATGAAAATCCCAATGCTTCATATGTGAAATCCAACAGTTTCTCCTACGCCATTGTTGTGGTAGGGGAACCACCATACGCAGAGACATTCGGCGATAGCCTAAACTTGACGCTTCCTGATCCGGCCCCCTCTGTCATCACAAATGTGTGCGCGTCCGTGAAATGTATAGTCGTTCTCATCACCGGACGTCTGGTGGTGATTGAACCATATGTTGCTCAAATTGATGCACTTGTAGCTGCTTGGCTTCCAGAAACAGAAGGGCAAGGAGTTGCTGATGTTTTGTTTGGAGACTATGGTTTTACTGGCAAACTTCCTCGTACATGGTGTTGGGAATTAATGTAGATTTCCCAATTACGCCCGCAGGATCGTTGTTCAAGAAATTTAATTGAGACAAGAAAAATAAAAGACGAAGACGAATTTAACGGACTGTCAAAGCTTTCCACTATATGATTAAAGTCGCTACCACCATACAGAATTTTCACTCGCCAAAACCAATTCCCCAAGTATTACAAGAAAAATATACCAAGTTTTATCGCATCTACCAATTTCTACCCTTTGCCCAACCAGCGAACAACACAAGAAATCTCAAGACGCTAGGCTACTATTTTTCTTCACAAGACTCTCTGACCCGACCCAAGTGACACCGAGAAAATCACCTCGAGTTTTACCACACCTAATTTTCTACACTTCGAACAAACCACAAAGAGTTACAAGAAAACTCTCAAGGAGCTAGACTCACCAATTTTTCCCTCAACTCGCTTGTACCACTTGTGCATAAAAGAAGAAGAAAACATCTCTATTTATAGGCTTCATTTCCTTGAAAGACAAGGCAATCCTTCTATGATTTGGATTCCTTTTCCTCTTAAGATTCTTCTTCTTTCCCTTTCTTTTCCCTTTTCAATTTTGGATTATTTTTTACAACAAACTCAACACATGGTTCAAGACTGTCGATCAACTACCGATGAATGTTGGGGGCACACATTATAATCCATTGTATCCATTTGGCTATGGGCTCACTACATAACCTATCAAAAAGAACTAAGTGTGAGTTTGATGTAGTAGAATCATTTACTGAGATTGAATAAATGTCATCTGTTCCACACCAAATTAGATGTCAAGGTTATTACCAGTTTACAAAATTTGTATCTTGATCTTTAGGGTCCTTTAGCAACCAATTATAATGGAAATTGGTTTTAACGGACTTACATGGCACGCCTACACATTGACCTTAGTGGTGTGATATTTAGAAAATGTAATGCATGGAAAAGTGTTAAAAGTCAAGTTTTAAGTGTAGTCACGCTTAAAAATAATGTGTTTTATTAAAAAACAAGATCTTACCATATGTGTATCTTTTGTTAAACTTGTTGTATGTATTTTTATTCAAATAGTACAACTTATTTCATTATAATTGATGACTACAACTGGTTGCCAAACACTCATAAACATAGGACAAGGGCGGATTTTGGAACTGGCAAGCACGGGCTACAGCTTGTGTCAGCAAACAAATTCAAAATTCTATATCTGGGAAAAGAAAAAGGAAAAACGTGACTTTATGCATTACGGTAATAAAAAGGTAATTTACACTTGAAGTCCTCAACTTTTCAACTTTTAATTGTTCTCATCTCCAACCTTTGTTTCTAATCTCGTGGGTCTCCAACCTCTGAAAAAAAAAAACTTTTCTTTCGTCCATTTGACCGTTAAATCCTTATAAAATGACCATTTTACCCGCATATTGTAAGCATGTCATATAATAATATATAATATAACAGTTTTCAATTGGATTTGGATTCTCAATTGTAATTTTCCCGCTCTTTTGCTGATATCATCATGATGTTGCGCAATAATTTGGATTTAGTTTTATTTTTCAAGCTTTAAAATTTAAACTTTTCTTATTTGGATATTCATCACGAGTTTTCAATAATTTATATTAGCTTATTAGTTTTTTATATTCTTTTTTATTTTAGTTTCCTTATTTCTATTTTTTTAATATTTATATATAATTATGAGTTTTTACAATTTTTTATTATCCGTTACCGATGTAAATTTGTTACTATTTCATTTGATTTAATTATTATTATCACTATTTATTGTTTTTTGCAATTTATGTAATGAATTTTTTATATAAAACATTGAGAATTTATCTCCCCGTGCAACGTATGGGTTAAATACTAATTGATCGATATTTTTATTTGACAAAGATAACAATGAATTTTAGCGAAAATTTTGTGAACAAAAAGACAAGAAATTCACAAGAAGAAAATGAACTACACAGAAAGACCCTTCCATTGCAATTATCTGATCTTATTTTCCTTTTTAAGATGTCTCACATATATAGTGCTCTTTATATTAAAAAGTCTAACTTGCATTTCTTTACAAATATATCCCTATTTAATATTTTAATTATGACAATCAATTTTAAATTTTACTCATAGAAAAGATACGTTGAGATATTATTTTCTCGTAAGTATGAAAATTTTTATCTAAATGGATATCGAGTGAATACAAGTATGTATACGCCCAATATATATTATTAGACTGTTAACTAATAATATTAAATAAGTTAGATGTTATAGAAGTGAAACATAGTAAAGTACTAATTGAGTACATAAGCATATAGCTATTAATATAATATTAATAAAGCATTAATTTAATGAGTCGAATAATAAATTAACACATTATATTTATTATTTTTACTATGCAAATCTGATAATATACATTTGTCAAATATTTTATTATTCATTATTATTGAACTTTTTTTAAAATTAGTCTTTTCGTACAACGCACGAGTGAGAGATTGAACTTATAGTTGAAATAGTTGATTGTGATATGATTATTTATAGCGATAGAAATAGGGCAGGGTAGCCATACTCTGGACTGCCTTATGAGTCTTGAAGTCACTCAGACTCACCTCAAACCTATAAATTCATAGGGCGGGTCAAGATAAGTGGGGTCATGGGACGGGTTGGGACTCCACCATGACCTACAAAAGGACTCATCAATCTTTTCCCCTTTCAATTAATGTTACGTGCAACACATTATTCATTGATGAACATAGAATAAAACATAACTTTTATTCAAAATTTTAAAGTTTTCAACATTAACTAATATAATAACATGATTCTTTCAATTTGACAGAAAAATCCTTTCAAAAAATTAATATAATAAAAAAATAAAAAAACTATTACGGGTTTAATGGTCGATTAGTCAAATTGCCATCTTTAATAATTTCTACACATTTTTCTAAATAAATTTATTAAAAATAAAAAAATGTCTGTAGGTCACATTGTGTGGATCCAACTTGACTAGCACCGCTCTAGACCCACAACGGGTCAAATAATATTCCTCATAGTCGATTAAGCGTGACAGGTCAATTATATTAGAGGCATGTCTCTATAAGTTTATAGATTGATAGGTCAAATTGTCATCTCTAATTATTTGACTGCTAATTATTATAACTTTATATAGGTTGGACGTGTGAATTTGCACGACGAGTTTGGAGGAGACCAGAATTATGAACTCAGATATTTTACTATGAATATTCCATGGTAAATTATAACTCGCATATCAATTCGTAATTTTATACAATACAGCTGATATATTTTACTTTATTTATAAAATAATATCCTCACTCACACGTCAATTTTAATAAGTAACGCACAGGTGAAAAAAATCTAGTTAAACTAAAAAGGAAAATAAATCAAATAAAAAATAATTTTAAAATTCCTAATACTTCACCAACGCATCCAGCAATCCAATTCCTTTTCCTCCTAGAACTTAATCCTTGATTGTGGCAAGGGCTGTGCATCTAATCTAAAAACTAGAGAAAACCAACCCTATTCGGGTCAGGTCAGGTTAAGTGACTGGCAAGGACGGATGAGGGTGGGAAAAGGGTAACCCGACTCAGGTCGAGTCGGGTGCTAAGTTGACTCAGTGTAACCCCAGTGAGCCCGACCCCAAAGCGCGAGTCAGGTCAACTCGATTTATTTAACTTTTTCTTTTCTTTTTTTAAATAAAATTATGGTTGCCCATTCGAAATTCTGAACTTTTCAAGGATTATAGGGGGCTTAACCCCTTATTGGGGAGTCCCGAGTTCGAGTCTTACCATCCCCTCCCCTATATCCCCTTGTAATAAAAAAAAAGAAATTCTGAACTTTTCATTTCACAATTTAACAAAGTGTTTGGCAACTACCACAGATTATAATCTAAATTATAATATACCACACGGCTTCATTTCATTGGTTTCACTTTTTTTTAAAAGTCAAAAAGTAAAAGTCAAGCCGCAATTGTTTACTTTTTACAAAAACAACTAATAAAATAATGACACGTTGCAGATTATAATCCATAGTAGTTGCCAAACACTTTGTAAATAAACAAGCTAAAAACTAAGCTAATATATACATTTTGAGTTTTTGACAATTTTTCATCAAGGATGAACCCTAAAATCCCTCAATTCCTCCAACTCTATCCACTGTTGGTCTACTGCCGTCGCAGCCACAACTGACGTCGCCGTCGCGTCTCTCCGGTCTACCGCCGTCGCGTCTCTCCAGCTGCCGACGCTGTTTCGCTCCCGCTGCTACCACCGTTCAGCTCACTAGCTCTGTCGTGCACTGCCGTTTCTCTCCGCCTGCCGCTGCCATCCATGCCACCATCTGAGTCCCGTCTGTGCCGCGACGATAATGCCGCCTCCTTTTCCATTGATAAAATCTGCTTAGACTCCTCTTACCTTTGAATCTAGTTCAATTGAATAATGAAACACAAAATAGATTCCCACCTATACGTTAGGGTTAAAAAAAACTGTAAATGGGCTTGTATTTTTTTCTAAAAAATGGGCCGCTTTTAGAGAGTTTGGGCTTTTATCCAAAAAAAATGGAAATTGGGCCTTATTGGCCCAAACCGCCAACCCAAGTCAACCCGACTGAACCAGTCGGCTTGACTTGGGTTTTGGAGTCGGGTCGGCTCAGTTCTAGAACTGTCAACCCATTTTGGAGTCGGGTCGGGTTCAGGTTGAGCCCAAACCCCCACCCAATCAGACTATTGCCCAGCACTAATTATGGCCAACTCAGACCCAACTCGTTAATATCTACTAACTTGTTCGGAACAACACAGCCGTAGACAGCAAAACTCTGATGGTTAGTATGTGAACTCTGCCCTCCAAAATATTTCTTAGAATTTTAACTTTTTTTTTTTAAATTTGATTCATTTATTTTGTGTTTAATTAAAATATGAGGGTAAAATAGTCATTTTATAAGGACTTAACAATCAAAATAAACGGAAACCGTTAGTGGATACTTGGAGAGAGATTTCTTTAAAAGTTGGAGACCTACAAGACGAGAAATAAAGGTAAAGGACAAGATCGATTAAAAGTCGAAAGGTTGGGAGAATTAGATGTAAATTACCCTAATAAAAATTCTAAATCCACCCCGTAACGTAAGGATCATCCTCCTTGGACACAAGATGAAAAACTTTTCACTTTATGTGGTATACATTCATACATGTTACATGTATTTTATATCTATATAGCATGCATTCATGCAAACCATTTGAAATGGAATGTTTTGTAACAGAATCTCTGGGATGTCTTTTAACACTACTCTTTATGTTAGATATTAATAAGAATTAATCTATTTGTATATACTTTATGTACATAATTTGTACATACCTCGCTTTGTTTATTTAAATATTTATTATGACCCTAACTTTTTTGAAATGACTAATTTTAAGGGTGGATATACAAATTTTGTAGATATGTATCTATGAATAGACCCACTGTATTAATGAAGTCTCTAATGTCATCCGTTGGTACCAATATTGTAATAATAGATGAGGTAACAAAACGGAAATGGGAAATGGGACATGTCCCATAGTATTAGTTGGGCTGTATGTTATTTTTTAATAGATCGTGTTATAACGATGATACCACTATATTACCATCTACTGGAATTTTAAAAATTTATTAATCTTAATGGAGGGCCAAAAGAGAACTTTTCCTTTTTTCTTTTTGATTTTCTTTTTCCCGGTCGGCCATAATGCAGTCGGCTCCAACAACTGGAAAACGTTAATAATGTGTTACTTTATACCCCAATCACAATATTGCCCCTTTAATTTTTTTTTTATTTTTTTAAGTATAAGTACAATATGTTAAAAAAATAAAAATTTTAGAAGAAAGAAAAAAAGTAGGACAAGTATGTATAATTTTACACCTTAATGAAGTGCAGTACAAAGAAATATACTACAAATTAATAGTTGAAAAAATCCATTACAACTTGTAAATTCAAGTTCTCTATTCTCTTTTGACATAAAACTCTCAAAAACAAGCTCTTGAGACTGTAAGGATCTTAGAGTCCTACCCTACCTAACCTAACCAATCACGTTTCAGCGTTCCGGGTTAATTTGAAAACAGCTTCCGCTTTCAGAGGGCCAAAAATTTGTCTCTTGAATTAGGGATGTGGTCATGTGGATGTAAATTTGGGAGGAAAGTAAGGACAAGTTTGTCATTTGAAATTTCATACGATTGACCCTTGAATTTTTTATTTTTTATTTTTTGAAACACGATTGACCCTTGATTGATTTCTGAAAATTTTGACATCAAGTGGGGGATAATTACTTTTCCAAAAGCGAATTTTCTATCAGAAGCTGGCATCCGTCGTTATTTACTTGATGTAATGTCAAAAGTTGATTAATAAATAAACAATTATGCATGAGCATCTCCGGTGACAAAAGGTGAGGTGAAAGTAAAGAGGAGAGAGATTGTGAATAGATAATTATTTAAATTGAATAAGTAGGAGGAAATAGGTGTAGAAACAAAGCTAGAAAAGTGAAAATAAGAAGAGATGAATAGAAATTTAAAAATAATGATAAAATTATAGTGGAGAAGGTGGACATTGAGATATGGTTTTGGACCTTGGAGTTGATTTTAAGAAAGAAAAGTGAGGAAAAAGTAGTATAAATGAGAAAAAAGTAATTAAAAGACAAAGAAAATTTAAAAAATAGGACTCACGATTTTTTTGAGTCTTTCTCTCTCTATTTTAGACCATGACCATCACGCCATGCATTGGAGATACTCAAGATTTTGTAACCCATTCGAATGGTTCTATTATGTCATCTAATGTCTCATACGTAATATATTCATGTATTCTTGCGGGATAAGATGTGGCACAACGGCACTTTCAAAAGTGCCACAAAACTATTGATTATTATATGCTATAAAAATATAAAGTGAAAGACAAAACTTTACTGGCATAAATTTGGCATGTCTTAATTTTTAACGTATATCATATCACTTTCAAATTAATGATAATGACATATGTCACATATACATATGTCGAACATTATATCAATGATAAACAGTTTGACATAATCCATCGATACTCTTTTATCTGTTCCCCCTCTTTTCCCTCTTTAACGCGTTCACGATAATCCAATTCGAGGCATGGCCCAACTAATATGTTTCGATTAAAGCATCAACCAGAACAACCCGGTTCTCCTTGATTAAGCTCGATCTACTGTCAGACACCCATGTGGTGTGCCACATATGGGTTAAAGTGCACACTACATAAATATTTAACTGCATAATACTGTCAAACATCTAGTGATAGATCAAAATTAGATAACAATCATAAAATAGCCCATCACAGCGCCTTCAATGTCAATTAAAATCACCAATTAATGTATTTTTTAGACGGTGTATTTTTCTCAACTACATAATGTCATAAATAATTAAATATCATCTACTTCAGACGGTGTATTTTTCTTATTGTAGGTTAAGTTTATTATCGAGTCACGTATCATGATTTTTATTTATGAGGATGATGATATGGTAAGGAAATCCAGATCCCGTCATCCCCTTTCGGCATGAGATAAAAAACTAAGCTAAGTTAGTGATGATGCTTTCTTCTTAGAGTTGTTCTATAAAATCAATGATGACAGTGGCTTCTAACATTTTATAATTGTAATGGTTTTTTAACAAGAACTATTATTGGTTCTTTATAATTTCACAACTTTGTATTGCCATCTTATTCATTCTTCATCAATGCCGTGTGAAATTTTAATTTTTAAAGTGTTTGGTCAAGTATGACTGGTTAAGCTAGTATGAAAGTTGTGCTAATATATATATATATATATATATATATATATAATAAGATATATATATATATAATAAGAGAAGTGTAGCTTTTCTCGCTCTTTTTCTGGCTTTCTAAGATTTCTAGCTCTATAAAGCTTCTAACTCTATAAGACTTTTGATGATATCATTTAATTCTTTTTTGTATTTTTATTTTTATCTTTTTTTTCTTGAGATTATTATACTAATTTTTTTAAATAATATCAATTTTTCTTTTACTAACTCATATCCGATCTTTAATTTACAGTATTTTTTTAGCTAAATATTTTGAATTAGGGATCTGTCACCTATAAAATCAAACACGAAATTAATCAAAAGTTCTATTTCAAAAAAATCACATAGTAATTATTATAATTGTAAAACCCAAGTATAATACGTCTCTAAACTAATAAATTTCTAAAAATCTGTAACATTAATTATAAATTTCAATTTTAATAATTTTTTAAGAAATTTTTATATGGTTATTGTAGTGCGATAATCAATTGATTTTTTTTTTAAATTATAGTATTCTAATTTGTCTATTCCATAATTAAATTGAAACTTTTTGATATTTAAGTCGTACCGTATTTAGAGTTGGATTATTTATTTGAGAGATGAACCGAATATTGATACGGTTGCACTGTAATAGTTATTCAATAATTTTTATTAAATATTTTATTTTTATTGAATCACCTTAATTAATTTTTATTTATATATAATTAACAGATGCTGTAATTCAAACAAATGCTACGGCAGTTATATTTTTCATATTCTAGACAGGAGGTCTTGGATTGAAACACACCCGCCCTCCCCTCATTGTATAAAAAAAAGAAGAATTAACTGATACAAAAAGTGTTACTGACAAATAAATTCAAATATAATAGAATGGTTATAAAAACTTATATTTCATAATATTAATATGACTCAACTGGCTGTATTAATTTATATTAAATTTTTTTATAAAAATTTATTGACATTTATTGTTAGAGTAATTATAGGGAGAAATGTTTATTTGACATAAATAACTGATATTAGTTCCCTTCTCGCCCCGTATACGCACTGTATGAAAAAAATTAACTGATGTAAAAAGTGTTACCGACAAATAAATAAATCTAAATGTGATAGAATAGTTATAAAAACTTATATCTCATAATGCTAACGTATGACTTATCCGACTGTATTAATAATTTATTAAATTTTTGTAAAAAACTTTATTGAGATTTGTTATTAGAGTAATTCTAAGTAGATATGTTTATCTGATATAAATAATTAATATTTGTTAGTTGGCAAATGTGAATTGATTATTTATATGTAAGTAGTGAATTTGAAAGCACACGGTCATCAAATATATGATTGATAACTAAATATATCACTTTTTCATACCAGATAAATATGTCTCCCTAAAATTACTATTGCTATTATTACTTTTAGATCCCGTGCAATGCATATATGAGAACTCTAGTTTACTATAAGTATAAGAATTGCATAAGAAGAATAATTTTTCTAAAGAATTAACACTATTCCTCATTAACGAGTCTATATTTGTAAAAATACAAAAGAAAAAAAAACTAGCACCTTCAAGAAATTACTTAATGTTACAACTGCATGCTCCTTAATAAGGAGCCTTTCGATATTGTTTCCTTAAGAAAATTGTTACAATGTCCCATTTATATGGTGGAAAGATTAAAGACCAAAAAAAAAGAGGGTAAATTTCACATATTGTCTCCAGCCTTTACACTTTGTATCGCTTAGGTTCTCAACCCTTTTTTCCAATGCGCTGAGTCCACAACCTTTCATAAGTAAGTACAAAAGGTCCATGTTGATTGATCCTCACAAAATTACCTTTCTACCCTTATTTGTCTAAATTAAAAAAAAAAAACACACAAAGATTTTTAAAAATAAGAAAATAATATAGAAATAAAAAAGAAAAAAAAAACTTGGGGGTTGGGATACCCAACTACCATGAATGGCAGCACTTCGCTACTATTTCTAGCTACCAAAATAGGGAGGATTCAAATAGAGACCCCAATTTTTTTTGTGGCGGTAAGGAGATCTTCCCTTCTATTTTCTTTTTTATTTTATATCTTTTTGTTTTTTTAATTTAAACAAATAAGGGTAGAAAGGTAATTTTGTGATGAATTTAACGGAATTATTGACGGAATCCAACAAAGGGGATTTCTTGTGAATATTTATGAAAGATTAGAGACTTCAACTCGTTGAAAAAAAAAGATTGGGGGCTCCGGCGAAACAAAGTGTAAAGGTCGAGGATGATATGGGAAATTTACCCAAAATAGAAATTATAGCTTCGACTTTTTCTTCTATCATGTAGTAATCACCTTTTCGATCCTTGTTCTTCTCATGTCCCATCCAAGCTCACACACTTATTTCAAATTATGGTGGTTGGTATACTAATCATAGATAGGCTTCCTAGCAGGGATGTCTGTCTATATATACCTAGAGAATGATTTGCTCTTCAACCACCGGTATTAACTAGCATCTTCGTCTCAGAATCTTCAGTTTTCCGGTACGCTGCTGCAGTTGCATGTTTGTAAATGTAAATTTACTGATATAAGTTCTTCACTTCTTCCAAGCTATGATCATCGCCCAGTTTCTTTGTAGTTCTTTATTTATTATTATGAGAATTTGACCATGAGAGTTGTTTTATTGTGAAGGGATAAACTTTGGCACAGAAAATGGCAGAAGTTCAGGCATTCTTGATTGGGATTCTCGTGTTCTGTAGTTGGGCAGCCCCAGCCATGGTGAATTCAGAATACGCAACATACAAAGATCCCAAAAAACCGATAAGTCGCAGAATCAAGGTCCTTCTGGGGAGGATGACTTTAGAGGAAAAGATAGGCCAAATGGTACAGATTGATCAATTCACTGCATCTGCTGAGATCATGAAGAAGTACTACATAGGTGCACACACACATATATATATATAGATATATATATATATACGGTACTAATATATTTTCTCGAAATTGGTATGTGGGAGTCATTGTTTATGCAATGTCTTGATGTGTCAAAGGATTGTACGTATTTGGGTTTTTGGAGCAGAAAGTGTCTTGAGCGGTCCAGGCATGTTTCCGGCTGAAAAGGCGTCTGCCGAGGTGTGGGTGGAGATGGTGAATGGTTTCCAGCAGGGCTCGTTATCTACACGCCTGGGGATTCCGATGATATATGGGATCGATGCAATTCACGGTCACAACAATGTCTATAAGGCAACACTTTTTCCTCACAATATTGGTCTTGGCGCTAGCCGGTAAATGTTGCACTTGCCGCTTGGTTTCCGACGGTACTAAAGAAGAAACAGGAAGCTAAAATTCTGTCTGTTCGACTAACAGGGATCCCGAATTGGTCAAGAGAATTAGAGCTGCCACTGCTCTTGAAGTGCGAGCTACGGGAATTCCTTATGCTTTTGCACCATCCATCGCGGTGACTAGTCTAATTTGGATAGGAATTCAGGTAAAATTCTTGGTTTCTAGCTAATGTTTTGTCATAAACAGGTGTGCAGGGATCCGAGATGGGGCCGTTGTTTTGAAAGTTACAGTGAAGATCCAAAGGTTGTGCAAGCAATGACTGAGATCATATCAGGTTTACAGGGAGATTTACCTCCTAATTCTCGAAAGGGCGTTCCTTATGTCGCTGGAAAGTAAGTTTTGTTCAGTCACTCTTTTCTAAAAACAACCTTCGGCTGGAAAGAAAAAGAAGTTTAGTCTTGTATATCAAATGATAAACGTCCAGTATTTACCTTTTATATGCAGACAAAAAGTTGCAGCATGTGCTAAACACTTCGTAGGAGATGGGGGGACGACCAAAGGCATCGACGAAAACAATACAGTGATAAGCAGGCACGGACTGCTAAGTATCCATATGCCTGCTTACTATAGTTCAATCATCAAGGGGGTCTCGACTATTATGGTCTCGTACTCAAGCTGGAACTCGATAAAAATGCACATTCATCGTGATCTTATTACAGATTTTCTGAAGAACACACTGCGTTTCAGGGTAAATATATATATACAACTTAAAAGAATCAATTAACAGAACCAACGGTTAACTAAGAAAACTTTTTCAATTTTTGAATTGCTTCAGGGATTTGTCATCTCAGACTGGAAGGGCCTTGACAGAATTACCTCTCCACCTCATCAAAATTACTCTAAATCAGTTCAAGATGGTGTTAACGCTGGCATAGACATGGTAAATTCATTAGATTTTATGTGATGTTCTTAGTCATTTTGTAACTAAGTACTCACTTGAGTAATTTAAATCTCAGATCATGGTTCCAACGAAATACAAGGAATTCATTGATGACCTAACTTCCCTGATAAAAAACAACCTCGTTCCCATGAGCCGAATTGACGATGCAGTAAAGAGGATTTTAAGAGTCAAGTTTACAATGGGCTTATTTGAGAATCCATTGGCTGATTACAGCATGAAAAAGTATCTCGGAATTCAGGTGAGTTGAAACTGTTCAATACTCCATAGCTCATCTTACCATACGAATCTTCTTATATACGACTTTTGACTTTAACAGGAGCACAGAGAACTAGCCCGGGAAGCCGTAAGAAAATCTCTTGTACTCCTCAAGAACGGTAACTCTGCAGACGAGCCATTGTTACCGCTTCCTAAGAAAGCACCAAAGGTACTCGTTGCAGGAAGCCATGCCAACAATATTGGTTACCAGTGTGGTGGCTGGACAATGGGATGGCAGGGAAAAAGTGGTAACATCACTCAAGGTAAGTTCTTTGAACAAAGTTAATCTCTTTAGCCGTGTACTATGTTCGGTCTACATCGTCATCTTTTCTTTTTTCAGGTACGACAATCCTTGCAGGAATCAAGAATACAGTAGACCCCCAAACAGAAGTAGTATACGTCAAAAATCCCAATCTTGAATACCTCAAATCCGACAACTTCTCCTACGCCATTGTTGTTGTAGGGGAGCTGCCATATGCAGAGTGGTTTGGAGATAGCTTGAACTTAACTCTACCAGAGCCAGCACCCCATGTCATGATGAGCGTCTGCGCCTCTGTAAGATGTGTCGTCGTTCTCATCACCGGACGTCCGGTCGTAATTCAACCATATGTTGATCAGATTGATGCACTTGTGGCTGCTTGGCTTCCAGGAACAGAAGGGCAAGGAGTTGCTGATGTTTTGTTTGGAGACTATGGATTTACAGGCAAACTTCCTCGTACATGGTTCAAGACAGTTGATCAACTACCAATGAATGTAGGGGATAAACACTATGATCCATTGTATCCATTTGGTTATGGGCTCACTGCACAACCTAGAAAAGACAACTAATCCCGGTTTGGAGCTCGGTTGGCGTCAATGTTTATTTCAAGAAGTTTAGTTGGTACCCAATATTGGATATATAGTCGAAATAAACTAAAATTTAAATTGGTTTTCACAAAAATACAGTCATAGACATAGGGAGTGGGGAGCTAGGCCAAGCTTTTGCTTGATCCAGTCCCAAACCACAACTTTTCGATTCCTCTCCTCTACAATTCCTTTGTAATATATATCTTAAACAGTCATCCACACATAAGAATACAAGCACTCCCGAAATGTAACCAAAAAATTTTCCTAGGCTCATAGATAAATGCTAGCGTAAGACATGAAAACGTGCATGACTACCAGTTCCTTGGCCAAATCCTAAATAAGCCTAGGAAGAACTGTTGTACTCAAGTTTCAAAACCCGATTTAATGGGTCAAATGCTAGAGATTCATAGTGTCATTCACTTGCACTAGACAACAAGCAGAAGATCCCTCAGAATTGGTAACATTACCAAGAGATAAGAGTTCTGGATTTTAACAATATTTATTATGCAACATCTCCACTGTTTTGTGGGAAAAGGTTAACACATTTGCTGACATCTATTTCAACATACATTCAAATACATCTCTAAAATCCACAATTATGGTCACACGCCATGCCATTGGGAACATTATTTTACCAGGAAAGATACTATGATCAGCACAAAATTCAGACATATTTGGCAATATATATCAGTATAAACTAGTGAAAACACAACTTATCTTGGAAAATTTAGACTTTAGATCAACTACTGGTTCCCAGCTACAGCGGCATCCCGACCTTTCTTGAAATCGTCCCAACCTCTTACCCAAGGCTGCCCAGGAGTTGATAGAGTCTCAGGAGAAGCATGGTTTTTGAGGTTGTTCATAACCTTCTCATGAACAGCAACAAATACCTGTCATAGTAATTAGATGATATATACACAAAATTTGCAGTAGATCAAGGAAACAATGACCAGACAGAATAGCTTCCAAATCAAGTCATACCGGATTTTTTTTCACTTCATCAGGGGCTTGTTCCTGACCAGTAACCCAATTCCATAGATATGGATTCTCCTGTGGACACAAAGCAGGAACAGGCTAAAAAAAGCACCAATCGACTAGGCTTAATGCAGTATGTGGATGAGCAAATACATAAAACGGTTTGAAGTTCATTTGCATATTCCACTTATCAAAAAATAAATATATAAGGACAACAGAATAATGTAGCAAGAACAGCATTAATATCAAACTCTAACCAAAACATGGTGAGGCATCACAACTTAAAGTTGATAGCCCACACCAGCGTACAATCATGTGGTCCAGAGCTAGATAACTTAATCCACTTGCGTCTCTTTTTCTGAAAAAGAAAAATGGAAGTTCTATGCACTAAGGATTCGTTTCTATTTCAGCATTTAGTCAAGCTTCATCAATTAGTGGCAGACTAACACCAGCTTATATTTACAAGCAGTGTGCAAGGCTAAGGTTAAAAACATACATAAAAGTGAAAAGTCCACTGCAAGTAGTAAAACTCGAGTACTAATCAGAGGGATCCATGAACTGAATGCAATTATCACTTCAGGTAAACAATTTGCCATCCATCTCAGTCATGTATAGTGCTTATGCCTGTAGCCCCATCACACCGTATTCACTTCCTAATCAGTCTGTAATCCTAGTCTCATCTACAAATTGAAGCATGAGGTAACCATACTTCGATAATATAACTTCATAAGTAGACATGCATTTTCTGACAAGAAAACTCCTGCCCTTTCATTTCAAACAGCTCAAAAGGTAAAATTAAATTCCAGTTTCAGAGAAAACTCCTGTGATGATAAAAGAATGGGGAATAGCTTATTTCAGGTGGATCCTATTAACCTAAGTTCAGAGAATTTGGAGGAAAAATCAAACGTTAAGCTCACACTTTACTGTGGAAAGTATACAGCTCAGTGCTTCTATCCAACTGTGCCAAACATTTAAAAATCTATGTCAGAAGTCACCCTGCCCCTTATTTCTAAATTCTAACCATCCTATATCTATGATCAAATTTAACAAGTTTGCCTTGGTGAATTGGCTTTTACACAGTCAACATCAACCTGAAGCTATCAATTACTTTTGAAACGGATGATTCAAACAGCCAAAACGCATTAGACCAGGTATAATTGGAGATGTAATTCGTTATGATTCAGGAATACTAATGCTCAGTACAGATGCTGAGCATTGCCTGCCCCAGTATCCAACGATTTAAAAGGAAGCTAGTTGTACGCCACAAGTTCTTCTAAAAAGGTTTCATTTAACCAAGCAGCCTCAGAAGCCTTTGAAACAAACTAAACACAATATCAAGAAGCCCTAACCTCGGTTCTCCATTTCACACCTCCCATTTGAGGTGATTATTTATACCAAGCTGGAAACAATAAAGTCTATCTGACTTGATTATGTCGTTTTAACCACATACTGGGGTCAGAATATAGAGTTCTATTTTACAAAATAACCACTTGGTATTTGCAAATGGAAAAAACTAAGCCAAATGATTGGCATCAAAATTTACCAGGTCAACGACGTGAACAAGGGACTTAATTCCATTTTCATCCATGGAATGAATATTATCTTCCACCCATTTCCCCAAAATTAAGTCCAGCTCCAGGTACCCTCTTTGCTTGCTCCTATACAACAACCTACAGTTTGCACAAAAGTCATTCTTTCACAATCACAACCAGAGATAAAAACTTAGTAGACCAAATTTTAGGCCTGATTTTTACTGACTTGGAAAAATTTACAAACCTGTTAAATAAGCGTCTTTTACTTTCTTCATTAGAAAGATCGATATCCACCGACTGGGCGCTCAAATTAGAAGAAGAATAACGCGAAATCGAACCCAATACAGGCCTAGAAAAAAAAAAGCCAACAAATTAAAGATCAGCAACAGCACATCAATAACAAAACATAAAATAAATTCATACATCAGCAAATTCTTGCCTGTAAAGAGAGTCGGAGGTGGCAGCGGAAGACGGATTTGAGGAGCTAAGAAGCCGAGGAACGGCGGTGAAAAGTGCTCGTCGCAAACTTGCCATTTTTGAGGGTTTTGCTTGGGGTGGATTCAAATGGAAAGTAACTGAATTTCCTCTGTTGGGTTGTGATGAGAAGTGTCTCGGCGTGGCACTCCTCCAGCCACCTTGCGTCGAGTTTGGGGCTTTGTTGAATTAATTAATGGCATTCAAGTAATTGCATCTAGTCCTTGTAATTTGAAAAAGTAACAAATTGGTCTTAACTTTTTGTTGTTGTTGCATAATTTGTACTAACTAGTATATACATTTTTTTTTTTGTAGTGAAATCTAACAGATGAAAATAAATGAACAAAAAATGATTTTTGCAGATTGAAGAGACCACCACTTGTAGACTTATTTTCTTTTAATTTGTTTTACCTGTACAATATAATAACTTCTTTTATGGTTGACGATTAAAATAAGCAAGAAAAATAATATGAATTTTGACTATGACAAAGTGTCTAGCCTTATTACATATTTTATGTGTGGAATGTGAATGTTGTTGACAATACTAGTAAATGAATTATGGTTCCTCGGTACAAGGATTAAAGTAAACTTAAAAGGGTAAATTTCACAAAAGGTCTCCAACCTTTATAAAAAATCACAATTTCAGCTATAACTTTTTTCCTAGCATCTAGGTCCCCAATCTTTAAAAAATATACAATAAAATGCCCCTTTGGGCAATTTATATCAATTTTCACATTTGTATGCTTACAAAATGACAATTTTACCGTCGTTGTGTGAAATAAAAGGAATTAGTTCAAAAACCTTTTAAAAAATCTAAAAAACTTAAATAAAAGAATTAAAAAAAAAGTATTGCTTTTTTCGATTATTTACTCCATTTTAACTATATTTAGATTAGCTATATCTAGATGTAAAAAAATTAGAATGAGAGAGGATGTAGAGGAGAGTTCATTTTTAATCATATATTTTTAATCGTTTCAATTTTTATGACTTGAATATCAGTGACATCTCAATTATCATTATTTATTTAAGTTTAAATTTCGGAGAGTTCATTACTTAAAGTTGTGACGCTAGGGGGCGGCGGCGGCGGCGGCATTAGGTAAGTGAATGAAAAAGATAATATATTGATCAATGTGTATGTATAATTTGTATTAAGAGAGTAGATGAGAAAACGATATACACATGAATATATATAAATGTGTGAAAGAGTAAACGGCAGAGATATCAAAATAAATTTTTAAAATTTGTGTTCTTTCTTTTTAATTTAAATAAAGGGTAGTATATAGGGACCTTTTGTGTATATTTTTAAACGTTTGGGGACTTATATGCATGACAGAAAGTTAGAGATAAAATTGTTACTTTTTGCAAAGGTTGGAGACCTTTTGTGAAATTTACTGAAAATTAAATACTGTTTCAACTAAAATAATGAATCACTATTTGCTAACGAATTTATTGGTTCTGTGTTACCCTCCACTTCCCCCTGGGGCAGGGGTAGCAAAAAAAAATTAGAGAAATATGAAAATGAGACATTAATTGGTAACATTCTTATGTGCTACACTTGTATTGGATGATGAAAAATAGCTATGTAATCATCACTTAATAAATGTGTCACACGTAAGAATGTCACTTATTAATGTCTATTTTTCATGTCTCTTTAGAATTGCTCAAAAAAAAAAGGCTATCAACTTCTACTTCTTAAAGGGTGCATAAAAATTAAAAAAAAAAAAGAACTGCTACTTCTTGTATGTACAAAAAAAAAAGACTCTTATTCCTACTCTTTTTTTTCCTTTTTAATGGAAAAAACTCCTACTTCTTAACCCTTTTGATGGTCACCATTTTTAGAACTGGTTATGTTAATGTACGTTGCATGATGTATGTATTTTTCATTAGTATATTAGTTTATATAAATAATACATATTTGAGATTATGAATTTTTTATTTTAAAAATATTATTATAGACAATATTTTTGAACTTGGAATCTTTTGGAATTAATATTGTTACCTTTTCTTCTATTAAAATTAACCTTAGAATGTCAATACCAATGAGGTCTAGTGACATCCAAGTCAACTTCTCACACTCTAGAATTAGGGTCGGATTCTTCTCTCATGTAATCCCTTTATAATGTTCCAAAAAAAAAAAATACCAAGACATTTTTGTAATTATTTTATCTTTTATTTCAAAATAAGCTCTGATTGTGAGTTAATATGTCAAATAATGTTTCACAGTTTGTTTGATTTTTTGATACCAGGATGAATCTGCAGTGGTTGAAAATTAAAATTTAGAACTAATTAATTAATATTGATTTTAGTTGTTTAAAAATGAGTAGCATAGAGAATTAGAAAAATTATGATTATTTGGGCATTTAATTTGAAAATTTTAATTCATATAATATATACTTGAACACATCACTGTATTTATATAAGTGGGGAATGATTGTAAAATTTATCAAATTTATTTCTTTTGTACTAGTGATCGCACGTGCCTTGCACGTGCTGTATCTATTATGAAATGTAATTTGAAGAATGGATTGCAGTATTGGAAAGGAGAATAAAAGGATTAGAATAGATTTTGTGCATGTACAAGACTCACCTTTAATGGATATATATAGCACTAAAATGACACAACAAATAACCCCTTCCCCAGAAAAGGGGAGAAAAAAGAAAAGAAAAAACCAATGTAATCTTCACTGACGTGATCTATCAACATATCTACAATGTTTTACAATAAGTAATACATAAATCAACTTTTAAAATATGGCACTCATTGGTACTCTCTTTCCAGCATCTTCCCATAACCTTGCTAGCTCATCAATCCTAATCTTGATCTTGAAGCACTTCAAGCTTCCATCCCCACATACGTTTAGTTTGATTTGCATATCGCACAGTACTTTTGCATCAAATGATAGCCATGCTCTTATTAAACGAGTATATATCAACGTCCATGATCATTGCACACAATTCCAAGATCAAACGGGGGTGAAAAGATCAGCAACAGTTGGGAAGTAAATGCAGGTGAAAACAAGGAAAAACAACAAGATGGTGACCAGCCACCAAGTTGTGAACACAATACTATGGGTGCATACCATGTAAAGCCATTCAAGTGCCACTTCTAACAACCTCTAATACACTAATGATCTACCAATAATGAAGATGCAAATGTAGAACTATTTTTCACTCACAACATTCTCAAATATTCATTTTTTGCTCTAGTAGAAGAAATGTATCAAATTAATTCATTCAATCTAACTCCTCCCAGAAAGGCTATCCAATGTTAAAGCAAAGCAAGTAATTTTTTATTTTATATTGATGTGATGTACCATTCAACTGAACCATAATGCTTATTAATCAAAAGACAAATGCAATAGGTAGTATTATCCTATCACAAATCACAAGCTTCCTCACCAACTTCTAGGCATAAAAGAAATGCATCCTATAAATAAGTATGAAATTCCATTCCCATACCCATCTCTTGAGTTTCTTCTTCTCAACAATCTTCAAATTTCACTACAGTCTTCCATGAATTCCATCTAAAGTTACATTACAGAGCCTTACTTCTTTTGTTTTTCACTTGCAAAGGTACATGCTTTATACATAGTATGTAACACAAATCAACTATGTAAGGTCAACTAACCTAAAGTACAATGGCGGGGTGTGGGTAGGAGGCAATACCTTGAGTTATTGCATAGCTATAGGAGATGATGCAAGAAAGTATATGATGAAGTCTATAAGTCCAAAAGTGGTTTCATAACAAGCTAGAAAAAGACTTCTTCATCGTTAACTTGTTTCTTAACAAAATTCATAACTAAATTCCCCAATCAAATGCTCCGCCCTGTTTACCCTTTTGGCTTTTTTATAGAAAAAATTTGCACCTCTTCTTTCCATGTTTCAATAAAGTAATGAACAACTTCTCTACATAATGATGAAGAACGCTGAAAATACCGGATTGCAAGAAAATTTCACATAAAGGCAAGTATTCAAAAAATAAAGCCTATTCTAAATATAACACACACACACACACTCTCTCTCTCTCTCTCTTTCCCCAAAAAGTAAACCCAATTCAAGTTTTTCCTTTACGTTCTTGCAAATGGCGTCTATCATGGATCATTACTATACTTGCATTGATGATTAAAACTACATATGGTCACCTAATTTCTAGGTAAAACTATTGATATATTGATTCCTAATATCCTCTAAGAGATCGAATATTGTTGCTGTAGTTGGTATTTCCCGTGCCCACATCCAACATGATATCCATGGTCTTCACATTAATTTGCAAACACAAATAGTTGAAGACAAACGCAAAAAGGTCTAAATTGAAGAAATCGAACCAACAGTCGAGTGCTCTTCCGATCTGAATCAACTAATTTGGTCTCATGTACAGATTTTGTTTAACCAATAGTCGAGAACTCGACTAATTATAATCAAGTAATTTGATCTCACATGGATAGAGATTTCGATTCCCTGTTCAAATCAAATACCATATCGAAATTGGAAAATGCAAACCCAAAGATTATGAGTAAAAATAAAAAAAAAAACAAAACATACTTAATTAAAAACAGAAACCAAGAAACTTGAAAGAGAAAAAGTAAAAAAGAAAAAAATGGAAAAATACATGACAAATCACTTACACCCCAAATCAAAATCATCAAAAGAGAGGAAAAACAGCCAAAACTATCCGCTAACTTCTCTTGGATAAGAAAGGACCGACTTTGGTGATGAAAAATTGGTAAATAAACAGGGCGATCTTCCAATCATCAATAGAAAAATAGAAGAATAAAAAGAGAACACCATATAGCTCAAAACTCACCAAAATCGTTCGAGAATAAGACAGGGAGCGAAAATCCATAGCAATGGAAGGTAACACCCTTGAATTTACTTCTAATACCCATAACTGTAACCTACCGATGAGAAATGGCAATGAAGACAGAGGAATTGCAGAGGATTGGAGGGGCAGAGATGAGGGATTTCAAGAGGCCGGTTGAGAGGAAATTAAGACAGTGTCGTTGAGTATATTTATATGATGATGCCAAAAAAAAGAAAAGAAAAGAAAAGAAATTAGGGGCAAAACGATGTCGTATCAGACAATGGGGATAAATAGTGATTAGTGAATTCCCAACGGCCTCTTTTAATATATAGTGGATAAGGGGATATATATATATATATATATATATATAGTGGATAAAGGGATATAAGGGAAGGGAGGGAAATTCGAAGAGAGGCAAGTGTAGTTTGAACACAAGACTTATGGCCCGGAATGCAGGCATCTTAGCCATTGGAGTACAGTTCAAACCACAAAAGGTAATAAAAATTTAAAATGACAAAAGGTGACCGTAAAAGTTAATACAATAGTTATCTAACATGAGCTGTGTAGTATGATAAGTATATTTTCATTTAATATATTTATTTATAGTTTATATAAACAATTTTGACATGTGATATATTTTTTATGAAAAATCTTATAGAACATATTTTTGAAGTTGGAGGCTTTCGCAACTAAAACAGTTACATATTCCACCATTAAAATTAATGTTAGAATTTTAAATTAACCTATTTACGTTTTTTTAATTTTTAATATAATATTTTTCAAAGAACGGGAACTTAGGTGCTCTATTTAATCAAATGAACTCAATTCTTTAATCATCAAATAGCCCTCATCTGGTTGCCAAAAAAAAGCATGCAACTCTCCTTTTCCCCCCTCCCTTTCTGCTAATGACTAAGGGTGTCAGAAGAAAATAATAATATTTAATTAAGGAAAATAAGAAAAATAAAGAGAGAAGAAATTTGGAAAAGAAGTATAATTGAAACTTATATATAAAACAAACTTGACTCTAAATCTTCCAATAGAAGTGTTAATGGCAATATCCATGATTTTGATTCCAACAAATTATCCTTCATTTTAAAGTGATATTTGATGGAGAGCTAATAGGTAGATTAAGGTTTCACAATTGCTCGATTTGCTTGTACCACGATAAATTTATAGTGAATCAAATTTAAGATTTCAAACTAATTAATATTAATTTTAATAATTTAAAAATGTGTATAATGAAAAATAATACCAAACTTATGTTAGGTTTTTTTGGTAAATATATTAAAGGAATTCTAACCAATAAATTTATATACTAGTATATATTTAAAAAATTAGTATGACTCTTTTTTGTAAAATATTTGGGCATTTTATTTTCTAAGTAAAAAGACAAAAAGAATAGCAAAAAAAAAAAAAAACTAAAAATTAGCAGTATCATTATGTGGGGCATTTACTTTAAAACAAATCATACAATTAACATATTTGAAGACTTTCAATAATGCATAAATGGGGAATGTGTGTCAAAATAAAAATAAAAATCTTTAAATAGAGAAAAAGCAAAAAAAAATTAAAAATTAATGCAATTAACATATTTGAAAACCTTTAATTATATGGTCAAATGGGTATTGAAAAAGTTGAGCTAAAATGGGAATATGAATGTTTTAAAAATTAGTATCATTATATGGGCATTTTTTTTCTTTAAATACAATTAGCATGCTTGAAGATTTTCACTAATACATAAATGAGGAATGTGTGGTCAAAATTTAAAAAAAAAATCTTTAAATAGACAAAAAGTAAAAAGAAAAAAAATTTAAATGAACAAAAAGGGTTTGCAAAAAAAGGGGGGGAGTAGCAAAATAATTATTGCAATTCAATGGACAAAAAGTAGTAAAAAAATTAGGAGCAATACTATTTATCTATACTGAAGACCGGTCTCCAGTCCAATTGTTATTACTATATTGGGGGATGGATGTAGATATATAAATACATGTGAGCATTAATTTATTTAACAACCAATAAAGAAATGAGAACTAGACTAGAGACTGGTCTCCAGTTTAGATAAATAGCATTATTATCCAGAAATTAGTGCAATTAACATAGTTGAAAACATTTAATTAGATGGTCAAAATGGGTAGTAAGAGAAAAAGTTGAGGTAAAATGGGAATATGACTGTTTTAAAAATTATTCCCTCCGTCTCACTAGGATAGACTTATTTCTAATTTACAAGAATAAAGAAAACCCAATTAATATTGTTGAAAAAATAAAATATAATTATATCTTCTAATATATCCTTTCATTTACTAATTATTTCACCTTAATGATATTATTTCTTAAATTATGATGTATATATTAAATAAGAGTATAAAAGAAAATTAAGAGCTGTACTACTTTTTAATAAAGAAAGTGATAATTTCGAACGGATGAAAAAGAAAAACAAGTCTGTCTTAGCAGGATGGAGATAGTAGTACTTATCATTATATGGGCATTTTGTTTTAAAAAAAAAAAAAAAAGTAATACAATTAACGTGTTTGAAGAGTTTTACTAATACATAAATGGGGAATGTTTGTCAAATAACAATAAAAATCTTTAAATAGACAAAAAATAAATAATAATAATAATAATGCAATTAAATGGATAAAAAATAGCATAAAAATTAATGCAATTAACATATTTGAAAACATTTAATTACATGGTCAAATTGGTATTAAGTGAAAAAGTTGGGGTAAAATGGGAATATGAATGTTTTCCACAGATTTCCCCTTTTATTAAGGTTCCAATTACTTTTTAATAAAAAAGTGGTCTATAATTTCAAACGGACAAAAGAAGAAAACAAACATGTTAGTTTGCAAACTCATTTTAATGAGAAATAAGAAAGAGAATAAATAGAGTTCAATAGTAGAAATTTATGTAGTATATACGGGTTTCATGAAATTTGTTGATGTTGTTGGTCTGGCTAATTTTTGTTTAAAAATAGAATTGATTTGTAAACATGGGCAGCCGGACGGAGGGAATAGTACTTATAATTATACGGGCATTTAGTTTTTAAAAAACTACTACAGCTAACATGTTTGAAGTAGTTTAAGTTGTACTACAACTTACGTTTCAGGCGAGTGACTTTGAGTTTGAGCCACACATTTCCTTCCCCTATGCCCCCTTTATATTGAAAAAAATATATAAAAAAGATAAAAAAATCTTTAAATAGATAAAAAGTTTAAAAAAAAAATAATGCAATTAAATGGACAAAAAATAGCAAATATATATATATATATACACACACAAAATAATGCAATTAACATATTTAAAAACATTTAATTATATGGTCAAATGGGTACTAAGTGAAAAAGCTGGGGCAAAATTAGAATATGCATGGTATAAACACATTTATCCTTTTGGAGCATTTCCAATGTTTTGAAGGTGAAAGGGGGAGGGGGAGGGCGGGGGATAACTTTGGGTTTTTTCCCCTCGACAAAACCAAGTCATGTTCCTATTTGAGGGCCATATTTGGCCCCAAATTTAAAGACTGCCCCTCCACTTATTAGTCCCGCAAATATTATACAAACTAATAATATTTCACCAAATATCCAATTTTAATTTTGTGGTCAAACAATTATTAAAATACGAGGTGAAATTTTAGAATTTTGTGTCAAATGAAAAATTAAATATGAGTAAAATTTATTGTCTATGTGTAATAAAACAAATGATGTTTCAATTTGTATTTTCACATAGATGTACAATTGTAAAATCGTTTAAAAAATATAAACTGTGACATTAAATCCACAACGGCAGCCAATGTTCTCACATAAATAGTATGCATGGGTCATCCTTGAATATAAATATATTATACTACATGGTAAAATTAAATCTATATGAGAGCACGATTAATGTAGGGCATTTGGGTCCCCCAAAATAAAACCAATTAATGTATGGGGGAGGGGGGCGAGTCATTTTGGAGGGGAGGGGGGAAGGTCCCCACTTTCTTCCTTCATTCAAACAAATATATAATAAATTTAACAAAAATAATATTTTGTGAACAATTGAATATCAATTGTATGATGAAAAAAAGCATGAAAAAATAATTTGTAAAAAATTTTAAAAAATAAAGAAAATCCTCGAACACTATAATCAATAGATTTTCTCTTTATACATTATTTGAGAATAGCCTTTTTTTTCCCTTATTTTTTCCCTTTAACTTTTTCCTCTTGGTATTTTCAGCCAACATTGCTCTTGCTTTCATAAACCCAAAAACATCTACCCATATTCTCCTGCTCCTCCCACAAAAAGTTTTCCCCTTCTACATTATTTAGAAATAGGATTTGCCCCCCGACCCAACTTTTTTTCACTTGGATTTTTTCCCTTTAACTTTTAGCCCCAACATTAGAAATGCTCTTATATAGTAGTGATAGTGATGACTAGATGTCAAATTAGTTGGAACGGTTTTTTGCAATGCCCTTAACGTTATGTAATTTTTTGAAAAGTTAATTAATAATTATATCATTTGACCTTTTTTCCCCCGACTCTTCAATCTGGTTTATGGCTGCAACCCTTAATAGGTACTTTATCGGTTTTATTGAAAATAAAACACAAATAAAATAAGCAATCTTAGCAACATTCCATTTACCACCATATAAGACTGAGCAACATGTCCTCAAATTCATAACTTCTTTCAAATATTGAGATTCCTCCGCACATAATAAAAAGTAACAGGTGATATTACACTAAAATAATACAACTGTCACACGATCTTAACAAGACGACTTTAATAAAAGAACACTTCAAACTTTAAAATTCTACTATAAAATTGTGTTACAAAAACGAAATACCAAATTTCAAAACCACATTTACCTTTGCCTTTATGGTGCCATTGCAGTGAAATGAGCAGGCAAAAAGGGCTGCATAGAGTTTGCCTTGAAGACATCCTTAAAGAACAGAATTTTTATTTTTATTTTTTCCTTCGATATCTAATGATATATATATATATATAATATTTGGAGACTGTGTCTTTTATCCTCTATTGTTTGCTTGATGTTACTTGTGTATTAATTAATGTAACGTAAAGACGAACTAAGATTATGTTTCAAAAACCAAACCAAAGTTGACTAACAAATAATTGGTCACTATACATCAATATTCTTTCTTTTTTTAAAGTATGATTTATTTATAATCGTCAAATAAACAATCATGTCGAGCTCGTTTGTGTGAAGTTTTTTCAAAAGTGAATGTTTTGAAAGTAGATTTTCCGTTTCTTTTTTCTTTTTTTCTTTTGAAAAATGTATAGTGGTGATACAGAGAAAAATTATACTAGAAAAGCGTGAACAATAATTTTTTTTAATAGAAAATATGTGATTGATATTAAAATTTAACTTGTTGCTAACTTTTAATTTTAAAAGAAGCTGCAAAGAACAAGTTGATTTCCAAATTATAGGTCTTCCACTTTCACTTTGAACAGATGTCTATGATAAATTTGAAATTAAGAAGTGCCCGTCAATTTCTGCTATCTCTGATGTACATTTTAAATCAGGGTTTGGTCCAAGTGTATTTGTGATAGTATTTGACTATTTTCCATGTAAGAAGTGGCAGCTAGAAAATGGATAAGTTAGCAAGTAACTCTTTTGGATTTTTCTAATTTGTCTGGACATAAAAACAAGTGTCAGAATTCCCAGCTAAACTTTGTACTAAGTAGGCCAATTTGAAGTACTTAATTATTAAGGAATGTCTTGACTTTTTGTGCTTGTGTTTATTCCATTTGGTAGCTACTTGAGAACTTCCAAATATGAGACGACAAGGGGCAACGGGAGGGGGGGACAGGGGATCGGGTTAGAGGATTTTCTTATGGATAAGCCAGTATGACAAATATCGGCCTCTATTTGGTTTAATCAGTTATATATTTACCTTTCATGCATACAAAAGGTTGCAGCATGTGCTAAACACTTTGTAGGAGATGGAGGGACGACCAAAGGCATTGATCAAAACAATACAGTGAGGCATGCACTGCTTAACTATCCATATGCCTGCTTACTATACTTCAATCATCAAGGGGGTCTCGACTATTACGGTCTCATACTCCAGCTTGAACTCCATAAAAATGCACACTAATCGTGATCTTATTACTGGTCTTCTGAAGAACACATTACGTTTCAGAGTAAATACAACTTAAAGAGTTGATTCTAATTTTTGTATTTAACGAACCAACAGTTACTAAGAAAACTTCTCAATTTTTGAATCATTTTAGGGATTTATCATCTCAGATTGAGAGGGTCGTGACAGAACTACTTCTCCACCTCATCAAAATTACTCTAACTCGGTTAAAGTTGGTGTCAATGCTGGCATAGACATGGTCAATTCATTAGATTTTATGTGATACTCTTGTAATTTTGTAACCAAGTATTCACTTTGGTAAATTGAATCTCAGATCATGGTTCCATTGGAATACAAAGAATCCATTAATGACTTAACTTCACTAGTCAAAGCCAACTTGGTTCCCATGAGCCGAATAGACGATGCAGTGAAGAGGATTTTAAGGGTCAAGTTTCTGATGGGCATATTTGAGTATCCATTGGCTGATTATAGCATGAAAAAGTACCTGGGAATTCAGGTGTATTGAAACTGTTCAATACTATAGAGTTGATCTTACTATACGGATCTTCTAATATGTGCCTTTTGACTTTGACAGGAGCACAAAGAACTAGCCTGGGAAGCGGTACGAAAGTCTCTTGTACTCCTCAAGAATGGTGATTCTGCCGACGTGCCATTGTTACCGCTTCCTAAGAAGGCACCGAAGATACTCGTTGCAGGGAGCCATGCCAACACACTGTGGTGGGTGGACAATGGGATGGCAGGGAGAAAGTGGTAACATTACTCAAGGTAAGTTCTTTGAACCAAGTTAATAATGTCTTTATCCATGTACTATGTCCCATCTACATTGTCAATTTTTTTTCCAGGTACGACGATCCTTGCAGGAATCAAGAATACAGTAGACCCCCAAACACAAGTAGTATATGTCGAAAATCCCAATCATGAATACCTCAAATCCAACAACTTCTCCTACGCAATTGTCGTGGTAGGGGAGCCTCCATATGCAGAGTGGTTTGGAGATAGCTTGAACTTAACTCTACAGGAGCCAGCCCCGACTGTCATGATGAACGTCTGCGCCTTTGTGAAATGTGTGGTCGTCCTCATCACCGGATGTCCGGTCGTTATTCAACCATATGTTGATCAAATTGATGCACTTGTGTCTGCTTGGCTTCCAGGAACAGAAGGGCTGGGAATTGCTGATGTTTTGTTTGGAGATTATGCATTTACCGGCAAACTTCCTCGTACATGGTTCAAGACAGTTGATCAACTACCAATGAATGTAGGGGATAAACACTATGATCCATTGTATCCATTTGGTTATGGGGTGGTCGGTACTCTGTTTTGAATAGTATGGAAATCGAAATAAACTAAAATTATAGTTAAAATTTCGTCATTAGTAAGGGTAGCATTATCAAATTCACATTACTGGGCAAACTTATTGCGGGAAAGTGCAACATCTTTAGAATCGTGACCATATGAATTCCGGAAAAATTTTAAATGACTAAAGCTGTAATATATGTGTGATTATGGATAATTTGATCTTTAATGGTTGGAGAAAATTTTCATTCATCCGTATCAGTAGAACATTTAATGTCCAAATAAACTTCTTTTAAGTAACATCTATAATATAAATTGGGAGATTATGTTTGGGAAAGTTTATTGCTAAACAAACGTAGAATGAAGAGCAAGCAAAATTAGTAGTATTTTAATCAAACGTGACAGCCACCCAAGTCACATGTTGAGTGGAAACATGCCTTCCACCGTTAACAATCTTGGTTGTCGGGACCCACATCCAACCTGTTTTATTTTTATTATTATTGTTTTTTATAATAATAATAATATTATTATTATTATTATGATTGATTAATGCTATTCTTTAATCATGATATAAACCATGATATAATATTAGATGGTTTACCATGTAAACCATGATATAATAGTTGTATTATTATTATTTTAAGTTGGAATGAACTTTAATTTGTCCAATATTTTGTTCTCAAATCAACTCTTAATAAAAAATTGCTATAAAGTTTACAATCAACTTTATTCACACTAAATATATAGTTTACAGTCGACTTTATAGTTTATTCTCACTAACTTTGTGCCCAAAAATAAATATAAATTTTTTATGAAGTACAAAGCAACTTATTTTAGATGACAATTTAAATCTTAATACTAACATTACCTTATAGTATTAAATTTTCGTTTGTTAAGTTATAGAGATAGATGATTTACCTAAATCAAGATTAGATTTAAATACAGAACTGATCTCGTTAAATATATCTTAACAATATAATTAAGGAGAAAATTTGTTATAGTTTCCAAATTATTAGGTCGTAATTTATGTTTTCATTATTATATATATAGGTTATTTTGTTTTATTTGTTTTTTCATTGGGTTTTTTTAACAATAATTTATCGACTTTGATATTTGACCAACAAAAAGAATAAAATAAAATAAATTAAGAAGGTTTTGAAACCTGCCCTCTCTCTTTCATTCTCTGTGCTGCTTTTTTTTTTTTTACAGGAAATACACACTGTTTCTCTCTCCTCCCACCCTCTTCTCTGTGCCTCTAAACCAAAATCACCCATAAATATCCCCAAGAAAGCTTGACGGAGAAAGGGAAGGGGAGAGTAATTTAAAGGTTCAGTGACAGAGTGACAGATTTGGAACTGTCTGCTTGAATTGCGCCAATATGAACGACCTTTTATCGGTGATTTTTGCTTGCTTTTTCCAGTCCCTCAATGATAGTCATGATAATTTGGGTTCATTTATAATTTTTGATGAAAATGTAGAAAAGGGTTTTTGCTATTTTTAGTTTTGGATTGCTTTTGGAGTCTAGACAGTGTAATTAATAGATCGATGCTTTAGCAGCTGGAAAAATGCACGAAAAATCTAATCTTTATGACTTCAGCGTGTGTTTGAGCGATTTTTGCTATTATTTTCAGAAAACGGACGAGATTAATTGGTATTTTTTTTTTTTTTTGAATTTATGCTAATTTTGTCTTTTCTTGATTATTACGTTTGTGATCTTCTTAATGGAATCAGTACACAGATATATGTATCTATAGAAAAAAGTGATGGGTGGTGGGTGGGGAGTTGATATTTGAAGTAATGAGCTTGATCTTTTCTTGATTTACAAAAGAAAAAAATTTGCAATGTTGTGCATCAGTTTAATTTGAAATCTTAGTTGCTGAATGGATTAATGGAAAATCCAGATTTGCTTTTCAGTAAAGGTAATAAATTGCTTAAATTTTTTTATAAGGCTTTGGTGATGCGGGTCTTAATTCTTCCACTTGGGTTCCCACATTGCACTCATTAAGGTTTATCTTCGCGTTTATCTGAAATAAATATATCACCCATTAGTAGTGTTAGGCATTATGGAATGCAATCAGCTTGCTAAGTACATGAGAACACTGTTAACTCGCCCTGAGTACATGAGAATACTTTTAACTTGCATTGTTCACTCAGATTGTGAAATGCAGCATCTGTGTTCAAAAGATCATCTTTGTTTAGCAGCTAGTGACAAAGAGATTACGTGATCTTTGCTGTGTTTCAGTGTCAAAATTCAAAAGACTGCATACAAACTTTGCTTGCTATCCATCTCAATTTCAAAGCGCATTTCCTCCATTAGTTACTTTTCTGAAATATTATTAATGCTATTTGAGCTTGAAGTTATGATTACATGCATCTTATTTGAAATCTATTTCTCATTCAGGGCAAAAAAGGAAAGAAAAGAGAGATAGAAATGAGAAAAGAAACGAACTTATAGTTATTGCATGTGCTTATAGTGGATGGATCTGATTGCTGTAAGCTCGAACTTGAAATTGGTGAAAATTGTTCATGAGCAGCATAAATCGATTTTTTCTATGTAGACAATGGATTCAAATCTATTCAAGAATTTTGATTTAACAGTACAAATTCTATACAATCAAATGGAGTCATAAAAATGATTTATCTAGCCGAGTCCAGATTTATTTGGTAATCATGTTCAGTTTTCCTTGATAGCACATTCTTTAAACAAACAAAAGGTTTAAATTTCTTGTGCTACATGTACTGACTTTAGCTTCCAGTTTGCTGAACGTCTGAACTTGGAAAGATTGAATAGATTACCTTATTCCTCATTAATATCTATGCATCATGTATATGATGTTGAATATGGGAGGCCAGAGTTACTTGTTTCTAAATTATCCAACTATTGGAGAAGGGCAAAACATAACTACATAAGCTTCTTATGCCTATAAGTTCATATGAACACTCCCAGCTTAAGAATTATTAGTTATTTCGTCTTTTGATATGCTTTTGCAGGATTCATTTGAAATACCACGGAATCAACCTCTTAGAAATGGAGATATTGAAATGGGAACACAGCTCCCAGAAAATGCTGGAGACTTGGGCTTGGACAATTTCTTTAAGCAGGTCAGTTTGAGCATTTGTTACCACTGGCTCTTGCGGTTTTTCTATTCAACTTGAGCTTCACCATTGTAGACATTAGTTACAAGAATACATGTGGATAACTTCTTTCCATGTCCTTGTCAAAATTTTAAGTTGCCTTTTCCTTTTCGTGCCAGGTTCAAGAGATTGAGAAACATTTCGAAAAACTTGACAAGCTTCTGACAAAGCTTCAGGTGCAAGTTCCTCTCCTCTTTTGGTCTCTGAAATCTTGCTTTAAAGTTTTCTATTTTGGTTCCTTTTTTTATTCATTCATCTGTTTATTCATGGGAAATTTATACTTCATTTGCTTCCTGCCAGAAATGCTTTTCATCATCTTTTTCCCCTGAACTTGAAAAGCAATATTTATGACTGTTTCCGCATCTTGCCTTGTGAGATTTAATGCCTAAATCCCAGTGATATTTATTACTGTTTCCCATTATGTGATTGTACAGGATTCAAGTTCGGCAGATGGAAATTACTTGTCCTGTTTAAAATAATGGGTAAATTTGGCATATGGTCCCCAACCTTTGCACTTTATATTAGTTGGGTCCCTATTCTTTTTTCCCCCAACTTTGTGGGTCCCCAACCTTCTATAAATTGACACATAAAGTCCCTAATCCTAGAAAATGACAATTATGCCCTTTAACTCTTTAAAAAATGATTTTTTTTAGAAATAGCTAAAAATAATAAAATGTTAAAAAAAGAAAATAATTTCTTACATATCCTATCTACCTAGCTACCAATCCCACCCCCACCTCCAGCTCTTCTGGAAATGACAAACTCCAGCAGTAAAATTTTTTGGGAGAGTGGGGGAAAGAAACCACCTTTTTCTGGCATTTCTAGTAGTAATGGGGAAGCTGACAGCAGAATGCAGGTATCCCTTTTACTCGCAGAACTAGTCATTTCTAGTTGGATTGGGGGTGGGGGTGGGGGTGGGGATGAGTAACTATGTAAGTAGGGTGGAGACGAAATTATTTTCTTTTTTTTTTTTTAGATACTTTTTATTTTTATTTAA
Source organism: Nyctanthes arbor-tristis (assembly GCA_963692815.1). Classification (NCBI taxonomy): domain Eukaryota; kingdom Viridiplantae; phylum Streptophyta; class Magnoliopsida; order Lamiales; family Oleaceae; genus Nyctanthes; species Nyctanthes arbor-tristis. The sequence goes on from CAVNYN010210233.1 coordinate 44,513, forward strand.
ATAGTAAGAGGTATAAAAGTCATTTTATGGCATTAGGGGGACCCTGTGTGCCAATTTATGAAAGGCTGGGGACTCAAGGCGTTAAAAAAAAAAAAAAAAGAATGGGGACCAGTTGATACAAAGTAGTTGGGAACCATATGTGAAATTTACCCTAAAATAAATTATATTCTCTCATTATGTATAGCTTCTGATTAGTGTCTGTCTATGCTTGTTAATTTAAAAAATTTTGCACAATAACATATAATTTGTTGTGGTTTGCGCTAATTTTTTGCAGGATGCTCATGAGGAATCCAAGGCTGTAACGAAGGCTGCTGCAATGAAAGGTAATCTGTATCCACTTGATTGAATTCTTCAAAAGGTGTTGTAGGAACGAGTCTTCCATGTATGGTGTAACTGTTGGGCCTTCAAGCTTGCAAAATAGGAATGTATAGTACATACATGCATATAAAACAGTAAATGTCTTATACTTTTGAAATGGCAACAAGTAGTTGTACGGTCTCCAAATCTCATGCAGAAATAATGCCCTTTTCCATTAACTTTCGGTCTTAACTTCATGTATTTACTCATCCTTTTTGTACATTCTGGTTTTGAATTTTTTTATCATGGCCTTTATCTTCCTTTTTAATTCTCATGTTCAAACTGTTCTTGGAGGTTATGAATTGCATATTCTTTTCCGTAGATGTTTTTCGTTATTATATACTCGGATTTGGTGAAGATGCATTTACCTGTTCACTGGCAATTTGTCTTAGAATAGATTTTCAGAGTTTGCTTATAATCAGTTATGTGTAATCTGCAGCAATCAAGAAACGAATGGAGAAGGATGTTGATGAAGTTGGAAAAATTGCCCGCCTTATTAAATCAAAAATCGAGGAACTTGACAGAGAGGTGAGAAAAAAGGAAAAATACAGCTATGTTGTTGAACTTCCAGCAACAGGTGCTATGTAGTGATCTCTTTTAAACTTTTTATCCTTGCGCCACAGAATTTAGCTAATCGACAAAGGCCTGCATGTGGAAAAGGATCGGGTGTGGACAGATCAAGAACTGCGACCACAATGTAATTTAGAAACCAATTACCGTGCCCTGTTATTGTTACTGTATATGATTCCAACATTACACGGCATACATCTCAAGATATCAGTTTTGACTGATATTGGATTTGTGCCTTTGTCTCCAGTTCTATGAAGAAGAAATTCAAAGACAAGATGTCGGAGTTTCAGGTAGGTCAGAAGCACAATGATCGTTAAAGATACATTTTAGTTCCTACTTCTGTTCTGTTTCTCAATTCTTACAGTGAATGCTTTTGCAGACTCTAAGAGAAAGCATCCACCAAGAGTACCGTGAAGTAGTCGAGAGACGTGTATTCACAGGTTTTTAAAATCGTTCTTATTATAAAGATGAAATCCCTACTACTTTTATTAATAGCTTTTATGCTGTCTTACACGAATCGTGATGGTTTCTTGTTTTATGTGGTTTTCAGTGACAGGAGCCAGGGCTGATGAAGAGGTACAGCCATTTCGACTCTATAATTTTCTGTGAATTTTTATTTGGGGACCTACTAAGGATTCGTTTTTTCTTCCCCAGACAATTGATAAGTTAATAGAGACTGGGGATAGCGAACAAATTTTCCATAAAGCAATTCAAGAACAAGGGCGGGGCCAGGTTAGCTCCATCTTTTACCTTTCCTTTATTTTTCTTGAACTCCCTTTTTTCTTTGCTTCATTTGTTATTTTTTTGCTGGCAGATAATGGACACACTTGCAGAAATACAAGAGCGACATGATGCTATTAGAGATTTAGAGAAGAAACTTCTAGACCTGCAACAGGTATCGAAATTTAACTGTTGGCAATGATAATAAGTTAAATAGCCCTTGACCATATTTCTTCTGGCTATTAAACTTGGAGCACATTTCATTAGCTCAAATAATTATTTTGAGTTGATAAAAAATCGTGTTATCCACAATTACGTAGGATCCAGAACTGCTGGCCACTTATTAATCTCTTCTCGGCGTCCTCATCTTTGAGCTTATATATTTAAGTTCATTTATACTATCCTGTTAGGTTGTAGTGAGTCTTGACTGTGAGTCAGCTCTGAGCTAAGAAACAGTGTCTTTTCCTTCTTGCTTAATAGCATCATTACCTGTTGCTTTCTAAAACCTTTTCACAAACTAGGCAACAGCTACTAAGCAGCATGGACATGCTAATTTAGCTTTATAAAATTATATGTCATGGCTAGTCTTCATTAGTTGATGAGGAGATTAATGTTGGAAATCTGTAAATCTTGAATTCTGATATATTTCCCTCAAGTCATGCCTAATTGACATGAAGGTGGTGAATCTAATTTCTGCAGTTCCGACTTTCCTGTCATGCGCTGTAGTGAGGTTTTCACCCCTACGGTAGCATATTTATGTCTCTCATTTCAAATTTCTGTCCTGTAATCCTCATATCTCTCTTTGCCGTGAAATTCTTCAATATCTGCGGCTTCAAATCCTAATCCTATGATTCGAACTGCTGGGGTAAAGCGGTTTGCTAGTTATATGCTAAGCCTGTATAAGGTTTCAATTTCTCTGTTAGACTTAAAAATTTTCAATTTCATGCATTGAAGTGAATGCTATCAGATTTGTATTTCTTGCCTCCTCTATGTTTCCTACATTGGTATTTGCTTTTAAGGATTGTGAGAGATGATTTGTAGTTCCGGGAAAGAATTTAATTTGCCCATGACGAGTGTAAAGCCCAACCCCATTGCTTTGGCCCCAGCATCATTTGTTTTGGGGACCTCATCAGGAAACAGCATATTGAGATCAATAGAAAAATAGACTGCAAAACGCTGTTTAATTCATCAACCTATTACTTCATGCAGATATTCATGGACATGGCAGTATTGGTGGATGCTCAAGGAGACATGCTTGACAACATCGAGTCACAGGTAAAGAAGGCTCATTCTCCTTGCTTTTCTTCAAGTTACCGTGAAGGAAATATGAGCAAGTTATTTTGGACAGAATTTTGTGATCTCTTTGAGCATAAACAAGAATTTAACTTACAAAATACCATTTCGTCCCTTCTGATCTCTCGTACCAAACATATGATCTCGACTCCGTTCCCTCAGGTTTCATCTGCAGTCGACCATGTGCAGTCCGGTAATACTGCTCTTCAGAAAGCAAAAAGTTTACAGAAAAACTCCAGGAAATGGATGTGCATTGCTATCCTCATTCTTCTCATAATCGTTGCAGTAATTGTTGTGGGTGTCCTCAAGCCATGGCAGAGCAACAAGGGTGCTTAGCTATTCACCACACTATGTAATGTATGAACTCAGAAAGGATGCTAAATGGAACATTTTTCTTTATTTTACACTTTATTATGGAAATTTCATTCAATCTTGCAATCAATGCTTTTGGATTTGTGTGAGTGCGCCCAATTAAATTTGTATACAAATTTCTAGCCAAATGTAATGCTACAAGTATATGCGCGTTATTTGAAAGAGTGCTTGTTCTTATGGTAAATTTTTCGGACAAAAATTTCTCACACTTGGCAGCAATGAGCAGTTGTAATATCGGGATCACTCTTATTATCCGGTAGTTGTTGTCGTGGTTTAGCACTGTATATGTGGCACAATGTGGTGCGGCTATTGTGGCTTGTTTTATTGATTAAAAAGTTTCCTTGTTTCAACTGAGATTTTTTTCTTTTTGGGCAAAAAAAAATAGGAACTGTCGAGTACTCAATTTTAGAAGTGTACTAATAGCTTGTTTTTTGAATAATGTTATTTATCTAGACTGGAGACCTCCAGTCTAGTTGGCATTTCTTTATTGGAGGATGAATGGGTGGAGTCTCTTTGTATTTATGATTATCTACTCATCTTCCAATAAGGAAATGGCAACTAGACTGGAGACCGGTCTCCAGTCTAGATAAATAGCGCTACTCTTGTTTTCTTGCTTAAAAGTTTCTTTGTTTTCAACTTTCAACTGTCAAGATTCAATTTTAGAAGTGTATTACTAGCTTGTTTTATTTTAATTAAAGGTAATAGTAAGTTAATTATTATCTATCATGTCAAGGATCACCATATGAACAAAATTTTGGCACAGCATATTTTATTCTATTGGTAAAAATAAGAATCGGCATACGGATTTATGAGACTTAATTTATTGTTGCCTTGAAAATAAATGTGAGTTTTTGATTAATCAAAAATAATATATTTTCATAGAGTACCAATTTTTTCTTTTTCATGCGAACGTGCTTCATCTTCCAGTACATTGCGACCAACGTATATATAAAAATAACGTAAGTATGGGCAAGAAGGCTATCATATCAGAATGAGATACTATAATTAATTAATTATTTATTTATTTTTAAATTATTATTATCACCAGCTAATCCACTCGTGTATTGCACGGGAAATATATGTACATCTCTAAAACAAACTAAAGCAAACAATTAATTAAATAATAAAAAATAAAAAAATATGTGCAACTACTTCTAAAATTGATAGTTTATGTTAATTGATCGATTGCTAGCATATCCGATTAGGCTACCTGAAAGTTGCTTTGAGTATTCAAATATAAAAGGAAATAAGTAATTACGAATTTGATCGCCGCACTTACCCAGTTAAACGCCAGGAAATAAATAATTAAAAATTTGATTGATACACATACACTTACTTGGTCATACGAAATCTAAAGTATCTCCAAAAACTAAAAGTTCGCCTCAACAACTGAGATATGATTAAAAATTACTATGCAAAATTTAAAGAAGTAATAAACAGAATTTTGAAAATTTGAAAAAAAAAAGATTATGGTGAGCAGATAAATAGATTTTTAAAATTACTATATAAAATTAAAAATTAACCCACCACTTACCTAGTATTATCCGATTTTCACTAGGATGAATAGAAAAAGTGAAAAAAGAAAAATAAATGAAAATAAAAACAGAAAAAAAAATGAGACATTAGATATATCAATTTGACATCATCATGACATCAGATTTTCAATTTCCTTAGGGTGCCAGTTTTAGGCGAAAAAATTAACCCGCACGTAGTTAATATTATAAATATATAGATTATTATTAAGGTGAACAAAATGGCGGGAAAAAGAAAAATAAACGAAAATAAAAACAGAAAAATACATGAGACATTGGTGACATCAACTTGACATCATCATAACATTAGATTTCTAATTTCCTTAAGGTACCAGTTTTAGACAGAAAAAATTAAGCATCCACTTAGTATTTTTTTTTTTATTTCTCTATCTTTTTTTCCCCTTGAAAGGGCAAAGGCCCAAATTTATTAACAATACGAAAATAAGGTACAAGACCCACGCCCAGTCAACATCTGGCCAACAAGACACAAAAACCACATGGGCCGATACGCACAAACAGAAAAAAAATGAAAAAATGAAAAAGATCGGAAAAAAAAAACCAGAAATAGGGCTAACTGAGCCCAAAGAAAACAAAGGGCAGAAAAGAGAAAAAAAATAAAAGGGGAAAACAGACTCTCACTTAGTTAGTACTATAAATATATAGATTATTATTAGGATGAATAAAAAAAGAGGAAGAAAATGAAAAATAAATGAAAATAAAAAGAGAAAAATAAATGAGACATTAGGACATCAACTTGATATCATTATGACATCAGATTTCAAATTCCCTTAATATGCCAGTTTTAGGCGGGAAAAATTAACCCACCACTTAGTTACTATTATAAATATATAGATTATCAATTCCCTTATAATGCTAGTTTTAAGCGGAAAAAATTAATCCACCACTTAGTTAGTATTATAAATATATATAGATTATTATTATGAAAAAAATAGGGAAAAAAAGAAAAATAAACAAAAATAAAAACAGAAAAATAAATGAGACATTAGTCATATCAACTTAACATCATCATGATATCAGATTTATAATTCCCTTAGGGCTCCAGTTTTAGGAGAGAAAAATTAACCCACCACTTAGTATTATAAATATATAGATTATTATTAGGATGAAACAAAAAAGAGAAAATAAAAAGAAAAATAAACAAAAATAAATACAGAAAATTAAATGAGATATTAGTGACATCAACTTGACATCATCATGATATCATATTTTCAATTCCTTTAACGTGCTAGTTTTAGGCAGAAAAAATTAACTCACACTTAATTAGTATTATAAATATATAAATTACTACTACTAGTAGTTGTTGTATACCTATGTACTGTAAGGAGTAAAATAATTAGTAAAAAAATGTGTGCTACACGACGCTCTTCCGATCTCTAAATAATCACAATTTTATTGCGTATATATTACTCACTCATATACATATGTTAGTAATATATAAAAACAGAATCAAATTGAAACGTACAATGTGTTCACTTAGCACAAAGTTAAGTAAATTGTCAATCATAAAGTAATACTCTTAAATAACGAAAATAAGAATGTGGAATTATTTTAATACAAAATTTATTTCACGTGGAATATGGAAACCAAGAAATCATGGAAAATAAAGAATATGAAATTTATATAACTCTAGAATTATCATACACTCACATCATTATTTAATAAATATAAGTAAAGAAATTCAAGAACACATGATGATACTCATTTATTAGAATGAATTATTTTCTACATTTATTGTTCACCACATATTTTTGAAAAAATTAATTTTTACATTTCCTCATACAATATCATACGTTTTCTAAAGAAATCACTACTCATTAAATCTATTCTAAAAAAATATAAAGTACACATCCTCCTATTATCCAATGGAAGCAATATTACAACAAACGATATATTTTATGCGATTTATTTGAAATGTTAATTTTTAACCACTTTCCGTTCCAAAATAATTGAAAGAATATCTTTTTATTTTTGTTCAAAATCATCATCATCAAATATTATTATTATTGTGTTCTCTTAACTTAAATTTTTATCACTATATATAAGTTCTCAGTAAAAATAAATAATAAATTTATATATTAATTAAATAAAAAATGCTGGGTACAATTTAACCCCCGTTTTCCTGCCTATATTGCTTTAAATGAGGATATTCCTGTTATTTTGCATTATTTATTTGGTAATTGGCACGGTAATCCCCAATTTTTCTCCTATTTTATTTTATCTTATTTTATGCCCTTATCTGATTGTTCCTTTTATTTCTTCTAGACGGCTGTTTCTCACTCCTTGAAGCATAACAGAGCTCTATCTTATCACAGTGAAGAATACTTTTGCCATATACTTCCCTTCAAAATTTTTCCTTCATTATCTTATCTTCTCATCCATATCTCTTAGACGATTTTCTTTATTTTAGTTGACTGGTTTATCTATTTCGTCTCTGGAAAGTGGATCCTAATTTCCCCAAATTTTGATTCGGTCGCCATTGAGGCTCGCAATCTTCTGAAATTGATTTTCAGCGACGGGGTTTTCTCAATCCGGTTGCTTCTTGACCCAAATAACAAGTGGGTCTCTTGCTTTCCAGTGTCTTCCGCCAAAAATCTCAAGGAACTTTTGTATTCTGTGTTTTGTGTGTGTTTAGTTGCGTAATACTTTTTGACATGAAGAAATCAAGTAGGTGTATTCTGTTAACCGGATATCTTGATGACATTATCTAGAAGCATTTGCTTTTGAGATATCAATGCAAGTTATGTGCGAGCTCGTCGTGTCATGTATGCTCCCATGTCTTTCTTTCCCAGAATCTTCTTTAAAATTCAGCATGGTTGAGTGATTTGTAATGCTTCTGCTATTAATCTTTAGTTGTTTAGTGATATATTTGCACTTGATATAGATTGATAAAGTAGATGAAATATTTGGCCTATTAATATAGCTCTGAGAATGCACATTTCTAATTCTGATCGGGTTTTATTTTTACGATTTTGGTGGCTTTGTTGTAGTATTTTGTTGGTTCATATTATTTTTCAATTATAACATTTCACTAATTTCTTATGTTACATGACCAGTAATAGATAAATAACTTCTCAAGAGCATTACATAACCAATAATGGATAGCTTATTTTCTAATAATATCAACCAAGATTCTGCAAAACCAAGCCACTTTTCCTCAATTTAACAAGTCAGATTTTTTGTTTTTATTATTATTTGCAAATTGACAAGTCAGATTTTTTTATTATTATTATTTGCAAACTGACAAGTCAGATGTGTGTGTGTTGAATATTAATTAAATATCTTTTCTTTTCTTATCTTTTTGAAGTGTAAATATCATGTTTTAATAATTTGGGGGTGAAAATTCAAAGAAAAAAGGGCAAAAACATGATTTTTGATAACCCAAGACGTTACATAAAATCCATAATTCATACCAATTTGGTGATTAAATTCAGTTTTGAATATTAAATCAATAGATTGAACATATATGAGTTCTATGTGCAAAATACATTGTTCCATAAATTATAGCAAGATCATTGAATATTCGGACCATCTCCAGAAAGCACAAGTTCAATTAACAATTAACTTTGAGTAGTGGACACACGATCAGTGACATGGGAAAAACCCCCCCTCTGGGCTATCTGAAATGCAATATTGATGCAGGATGGTATGCGGGGGAAAGAAGAATAGGCCTCGGTGTTGTTATTCGTGGGAATGAAGGGTGTAGAGGGGAAAATGGAAACCATCGATGGAGCATGTTCGGCTAAGGAGGTAGAAGCGTTGGGATTGAGGAACGCTCTTCAGTGGCTGGTCAGCTCGAACTTTAATTGGGTGGTGCTCGAGTTGGATGCAAAAAGGGTCGTCGATGCTATCTACTCCAAGGAAATAGACGAATCTGAATTCGGGATGATAGTGCAAGATTACAAACTACTTCTACAACAACGGCCTTGGTATGAAGTTATATTTGTTAAGAGGCAAGGAAATATGGTGGCTCATACTTTAGCTAGGAGAGCTATAATTACATCTTGTTCTTCTTCGTTTAGAGAAATCCCGGATTGGCTTGCGAGTGTATTATCTAATAATGTAAGGGACACTACGATTATGAATGAGAATTAAATATTTTTCTTCAAAAAATAAAAAAATAAAATTTGAGGGGTGGTCTTGTGGTTGTCATTTTGAAGTGTAACTCGCTATCTTAAAGAGGCGTGAAAATTTGTTGCAAAGTGGGTGTAATGATACGATAAAATGACATGATATTGAACCTAAGTAATACTTTAGAATATAATTTAATTTAATAAAAAATCAATTTTACACATTGAAGCTTGGTGATTACAGCAAACAAGTTATTTGGCTGGTATCTAAAACGGTTTTTTTATTTTATTTTATTTCTTATTTAGTGAAATTTTATAATAGTTTTTTATGTACTTTAATTTGTAAATAATTTTTCCGTGCAACGCACAAGTGAGAATCTAGTTAAATAATGTACTAAACATATAGTCATATGTTGTATGAGGTGTGATTTATCGTATTGAATTAAAGTAAAAGCTTTGAAATTGAATTAATTTTACTTTATTATACCCTTAATTTCACGAGTAGGCACTTAGGAGGAAGTCTCAATAACCCAAAACTTATAATTTGACTGTCAACTTTTATAATTTTAAATATAGCCTAAAAACCAATAGAATAGATACAACACACACAAATGGATAATAAATAGCATATTATATATAAAATAATAGCAAAACATAACTAATAGATAATAATTATTATTATAAAATAAAATAAAGCATATAAAAGTAATAGAGTAGTTTTGGTGGGAAGACTTATATGTAACCACTATTTTATTTTAATATATATATATATGATATAAGATAAGATAAGATTATTAATAAAAGTAACTTTCGACTAGCAAGAATTGGGTTTTCATCTCCTTAATGGGGCCCAATCACAAACCCATTATGGCATTCTTTTGTTTTATCTTACTCAGTTTTCTATAAATAAAAGTTAGCACACCTTCAATGTAAGTTACTCTCACTTTTTTTTCACATTTTATATTTTCTTTTTATCTTCTCATCCAAATACTTACATTTATATCGAAGGAGCTTCAAGGTCATCCCCTGAAGCCTTCTCTGCAGGTCAATGCGCTACCCAGGTCGCCTGAATTTGACTTCATTAATTATTATTGGTTTTTCTTCCATTTTTATTTTCAATTTTCTTTTCTTCTTTATTATTATATTTTATTATCTCTCCAATGAAATATGATGGGTAATTTTTAGTTTTCGTTTCCAAAGTTTTAATTTCAACACAATTTTATCCCTACTCATTTGTCCCCAAACTTTTATATATCCACACAAGGTTAATTTCATAAAAATCGTCCTCAACCTTTAAGTTAAAAATCTACTGAGACCTCATATTTTTTAGACCTTTTGGGTTTTTTATAAATTCACACGGTATATTTTTTTGACAGATTTCATCAATATTATCGTTAACTTTCCAATAAAATTATCATTATACTCCTTAAAATTTTTAATTTTAAAAAATATTAAAAATAATAAAAAATAAAAAAAGGTAGCAAAAGTGCTGCCATTTTCTGACAACAATTATCGGGTGAATCCCCCTCCTTTTTCGACAACCGGAAATGACAACATTATGGCGGTCATTCCAGCGGCCATTCTTGAAAGGGGTGGGGTCAGTAGGTGTTTTCTTTTTTGTTTTTAAATTTTTTATTACTTTTAATATTTTTAAATCTTCTATTTTTAAAATTAAAAAGTTAAGAAATATAACGGTAATTAATATAGTGTGAATTTATGATACTAAGGAGGTCGGATCCAATTTTTAACTCAAAGATTGAGGACGATTTGTGAAATTAACCCATCTACACATTTCGTCCATAGTGTTAAATTTGGTCAATTTTTTTCTATTAAATAGCACATTAGTGAGGGGTAAATTGAGAAAATTTAAGTGACTTCCACTATGAACTTTCAATTTTGATGCAATTTTATGTTTGTCAATTTGTGATAGGGATGACAATATATCAGACAGGCACTGATCTATTTTGCTCTATGAAAGATTTACAAAAGTATGATACGCTCTATGATCCACACTTACAGATCAAATCGAATCACATATCGAATTGGATCAAGGCTATGATCCACGAAACTTTTTTTAACACTATACGTTACACTACTCTAATATCCTAACTTACAAAGTGTTTGACAACTAATTGGATTATAATCTGCAACGTTGCTTCATTTTATTGTTGTTTTGTGTAAAAAGTCAACAATTACGGTTTGACTTTTTGAAAAAAACGAAACCAATGAAATGATCCCGTGTGTCAGATTATAATCCAGATTATTATTTAAATAAGTTGCTAGACACATTGTTAGTTTTCACATCATACATTACACTACAATCTAATTTAATAGTAAAATAAAATTAAATCGATATCAAGTATCAACCAAGTTAAATCATATTTTAATAGATAGAAAGCAAAAGTCATAAGCCCATAAACCACAAGTCATATCATAACTAAAAGTAACTTCAACAATCAATAGTTAACATGGCGAGTTGGTATCATCTAATATAAACTCATCAAGTCATCAACTACGTACAAAACAGTTAGACAAATATAAGAAAAATTTCTTTTTCAAATCTGCATTTCTCAAAAGTCAAGACTCAATAGTCGAGAGTGTCAGCACAAGTATTAGAATTTATGTAAGATTGTTCCTGTAAAAAGGAAAAAAAATGTTACATAAAGCAAAGAAAAATTTAAAACATATTTAGGGTTTAAAATTGATTTTGGACTGGTTGACTTTGACTGGCGACTTGAGACTTCTCTGATTTTGCATTTTTTTTAATTGAACAGATGAGATTGGATCGGACCGATCCTAATCTGATCTGATCTGCAATCGCAAATCCTATCACAATTTGCTCCATTTATTCACAGATTGAAATTTTTTTCTCAAACGGATTGAGCATCCATCAAATTTTGAGCAGATCAGGTTTTTCTAACACCCCTAATTTGTGCCGCACCCCCTAGTACTTCACTCGCAAATCGCAGTCTACTCACTCATGCGTTGCGTGCCGATGTGACTTGCGAGCTAAATCGAGCCGAATTGGTAAGCCCAACATTGTATGCATAACCCAATCAAAAGCCCAAAAAGAGCAACGTCCGGAACAACTCACCAGCGGCGGATATGGGGTTTCTCTTGGTCCTGAGCTGAAAACTGGGAACAGTTCAGCTGTGAATTTAAAGCTATGACGCTGTGATTCCGTCGTCGTCTTCTTCACAGTCATCAAGCTTCGAAGGTAATTCAACCGAGCTCGATCTGCTTTCATCCTCACGCAAGAGCGACGTTAACGTCCCAATATCTCTCATGAATTTTATTTTATTATTTTATTATTATTATTTTCTTCGTTAATTGGTGGTTGTTTATGGCTTTCTCTATGCTTCCTCAAGTGTAATGAATGACGTGAAATACCCACTACCAAGATCTTTTATGTCATGGAAATTTGCAGAGTGCCGCTCCTAATGAGGTCCTGGAGCAATAAGCATTCTTTTGTGTTGGGTACTTGACAACTTTTTGCAATCTCCCTATTCGCTTTATTGTGAATTGTAATTTGAAGCAAATAAAGAATGTAGCTTTATTCAATATAACGGCATTTGATCAGGTTAGAATTCTTAATTGTTGATTGTGTTTTTTGTGTTGATGAAAGGAATAATCTTTCACTTTCCCACAAAAAAAAAAAAAGGAAAGCAATAATCTTTAGGGTCCACATTTTGGTATGATGGATGGAATATCTTTGAGGCGGCTGGCATGTTGTATGAGAACTTAGTGATCAAGATTCCAATTCTCCATCTTCCATCCTCTCTCCATGTTAATCTTAATTCTACTCCAGCTGCACCTGCTATGTTTTGCTAAAAGAGTAGCTAATTAATTACATTTTTTAAAGTAGGAGATGTAAAGTGTGGGATAGTTTAATGACCTATTGACCTTGAACGGTGTTATTCTGACCAAACACTGGTTCTATTTGCAATACAGGTATGGACGAGGTTCGTATTTTTGTAAACTATAACGGATGGTGGGATGAGAATAATAGATATGTTGGGAATGAGACAATGGAGGTATCGGTTCCTCTTGGAACGTCATATGTTGGACTCTTGGAGATATTGTTTGGTACGCTAGGTTTGGAGCCTTCATCACAGACAATACGAATCAAGTATATTGCTGTAGTCGGAAGCCCACCTATCAAGATATCGCGAGACCGTGATGTGTTATTCTACTTGAAATTGAAAAGGAAGGATCATCAACTTCATAGCTACCCAGATCTCTTGAGATTCTGAATGAGCCAATGAAGGAGATTTTACCACCATCTTTAGAAGAAAATAACCTTATATCAAACGCAAACATTGTGAGCCCCCCACATGAGTTCAACCCTGGACCAGTAGAAGCGGATGATGGGAGACTGAATTTGGGAAGTGAAAAGGAGCTAAATGCTGTAAACAGTCTTTCAAATGCACCGGGGTTTGCTGAAGAATGTTTAACAGAATGTCAGAGAGAGACTTTAAACACTGGTGAGGGGCATGGAACAACTGAGGATTTTGAATTTGGTGTTAGAGATGTGATCAGTGAACTCTCACCCATTGCATTAAGAGTGAAAAATATTTATTCGAATAAACAGGTATTAAAGAAACACCTGAGCATGCTTGCAATTAGCAAGGACTTTCAATACAAGGTAAAGAGATCTACAACAAAATTATTGCATGTCGTTTGTATTGATTCCAGTTGCAAGTGGACAGTTCGTGCTACAAAGCTTCAACAGAGTGATATGTTTGTTATAAAAAGATATGATGAAGTCCACACATGCTCACAGAATATTATTCAAGGTGGTCATCGTCAAGCTACTAGTTGGGTTGTGGGGGAATTACTGAAGAGAAAATACCAATTACCTTCCAGTTCAAATCTCAAACCTCATGATATCATCCAGGAGATGTGTCGAACTTATGGAGTGACAATACCTTATAGAAAAGCCTGGCGAGCCAGAGAACATGCATTGATGAGTTTGCGAGGTTCATACGAAGAAGCTTATGGCTCATTGGCAAAGCACGTATACATGTTGGATAACAAGAATCCTGGATCACACGTTATCTTGGAGACAGAAGAAAACAATAGATTCAAGTCTGTTCACCTTTTTTATTTACCCGTATTGATGTATGTGGTTTGATCATATTGATAATGATTAGCTTATTTTATCTCATTGTAATCCCTGCAGGTACTTCTTTATGTGCTTGGCTGCCTCCATCCAAGGTTGGCAACATTGTCGACCTGTTATTGTTGTGGAGGGTGGCTTTTTGAAGTTTAAGTATGGTGGAACCTTGTTCACTGCTTGTGCCAAGGATGCTAATGAACAAAATTTCCCTTTAGCTTTTGGGATTGGAGAGTCAGAGAATGATGCTGCTTGGGAGTGGTTTTTTGTCAAGTTGAAGGAAGCGATTGGAGATCGTGAAGAGTTGACTATAATTTCAAACATGGATATAAGTATCTCCAGAGCCCTCGAAAACGATCTTCCCAACGCTGATCATGGCTTATGCACAAACCATTTGTTAAACAATATGCAAATAAAGTTTGGAGATATGGGAAAAGATATTTCAAATTCAATTTGCAGTGCTTCCAGAGCGTCTCTTGTGAAGGAATTCGAAACTCACATGACCAGCATTGATGCAATGGACCCAATCATCTGTACATACCTTCAAGAAGTTGGGTATGAAAAATGGGCTCGAGCTTTTTTTAGTGGCCGTCGGTATTCTATAATGACGAGTGATACAGTTGAATCTATAAATCCAGTTGCTGTGCAAGCAAGGGATATGCCAATCACATGTTTGATTGAGTGGTTGAGATCAATGGTGCAGAAGTGGTTTTTTGAAAGACGCAGTGCAGCTCAATCTACATCCACTACTCTTGCAATGGCAGCAGAGGATCATTTGAGGGAGCAGAACATACTGTCATCATCAATGAATGTAAGAAACATTTTCCTTTACGCTAATGTTGTTTGCAATACAGATTATGATCTAATAACTGAAAGTGAATGGCTAACTCTATTAACAGGTACACCCAACAGATACGAACCTGTTTCATGTATCAGACCAAAAATTGCTGTTGTTTGTTGTCAATTTGCAATCGAGGACATGTACCTGTAGGGAGTTTCAAGTTGATCAAATACCATGTCCACATGCTTTGGCTGTCATAAACAGCTGCAAACTAAGTGCGTACAACTACTGCTCTAGTTATTACACGAAGGAGGCATTATTTGCATCTTATGCAGCAACCGTTCATCCTCTGGGAACCGAGTCCAGTTGGGTTGTTCCTGAAGAAGTTAAGAATAGAGTAGTTTTACCACCAATATGGAGACGGCGATCTGATATGTCAAGAAGTCGAAAGACTGTTCTTGAAGGTGAGGAAACTAATTCAGTCACATGTTCGAGATGCAAGCATTACGGGCATAATCGAAGGACTTGCCCAAGTTCGATCCCCCTAAGCCCTGACAACTCCGAAGACGACTCATCCACGGGTTTAAGTGCCGCCTATAGTGATGGCTAAGCAGTGTCAAGAAAGGACTATGATTCTCCATTTAATATTTGTACTGTTATTGGGAAATCTGCTAACACATGTTCTGTTTAGTGGCCCTGTCTAAAAGGAGAATTGATATGTATAACTATGAAACTGAAGCAGACATCCAGTTTAAAAACTATTCTATGAATTGCTATCTACGTCAAAATGATATGTTTATATGGATAGAGACATCCAAATAACTATATATTCTTCGCCGATTTTTATTTATAATAACCCAATAATTATGTTTATGCATTATACTTTAATAAAAGAAATTCAAAATTTTTTTGATAAATTTTCATCTGTAGACAAAATTAACTAAAGCCTAAAGGAGATTTGAATAAGAGAACATATAAAAAATTTAATAAAAACTGACATATGATAGGATCTTGTTTTTTTAACACATAACCTCATTTTCAAAAAATTAATGATAATGGTCACACTTTTTGTGCACATTTTTATTTTATTCAAATGGCAAATAGAAGAATTATTCTTTATTTTTACGGGACCGGGGAAACTCACTAATCACTGTATGCAAACAAACCCCGGTTCCACGGGAAAAGCGGCTATGGAGTTTTCCTTGCAAAAGAACTGAAATTTGTCAATAATTTGTTCTGAATTTTACGTCGTGCTGCAGTGATTTCTCCGTATTCTTCATCAAGGAACCTGGAAGGTAATTCAACACAAGCTCCACCTACTATTTTCCTTGCGCCACGGCGATTTTTTTTCTTCTTCTTTTTTTTTTTTAATCGAAAATGCCTGTCTTGAAACTTTTTCTTTTTCAATCAATGGGTGGTTATGGTTTTCTCTTTTCCGACCTCGAGTGCAATTGGTGAGCGGAATACCGAGGGCTCAACTTTTCTGTGCTGGGAAATTAGCAGAGTGCGGCTCTTACTTAGGTTTTGGAGCAAGGAGCACATTTTGATTGTTTTTGTTATGCCAACGAAATCAGTAGGCTTAATTATAATATTTCTCTGGTCGTTATTTTTGTACTATTGATTTTACTGCCTGGACCAGCTTTCAATTTCAGAAGAGTGTGTCAGTGAGATTCAAATATTGAGTCCCTCTGATCTCTTAGACCTAACTGGCATGTCATATAAATTTCTCAAGGTTCTAGTCCTTCCTCTCTGGCTTTTCATGCTGCTTCCTCTGTTGATCAGTTTTGAGGACATCTATATCTATTTTTCCTGCCGAATGAGTTAAAAAAATTTAGTATTGTGGTATGTGGATTCTATCCATTACACTCTAGATAATTGACAGCCGATACCTGTTGGATTAACTTTGTCATGATCTTTGACTGGCTACTGTTCTAGACTGCTAAGAGAAACAGTGTGAGAATTGAAAAGCTCAATGGCATCTACTCTGAAAGTTAGCAAGAAAAACCTGTTGCACTGGCCATTCAAGTTGCAGTAGGACTACGGGATCCGCAAAAACACTTCTTTACTTATTGCACCATGAAATATCATAATGAAATGGCGATCAAGGAGTACCATGACTATCAAGTAAAACATGGTTTGTGACTAATGATTGCCTTAAAGAAATTTGACCATCCATTTGCACCAAGTCTGACCATAGGTAACAGTATATAATATTAGCATCAGTTTATGGAGTTTCTTACTCGTAGTGTATTATTTATAAGCCTAAACTTGTTTTTCCTCTGCTCACTTCGTTTTTTCACAAAAATACGTTCACTTAAGAACAGATAAGTGATTAATGACTTTGAAGATATATACTTTAGATGAGATGTTAGCATCGTAATAGATCCGTGTCAAGACTCGTCCGTTGTCTCGTCTCATATACAAGAGAGGTTCTGATGAAGACAAGATGCGAGAATGTGTGGGCCTTATTAAATGGCATAAGCACTTAGATGAGATGTTACCATCTCCTAACGAGCAGTTTGGAGCATTTATTATGGGTTGATAAAGATATTCCTCTCTAGGTTGTTTCTTAGATGTTGCCAATAACTTTTTGGAGTTCCTTGATCTCCTTATTAGATTTTATGCAGAAGTGGGAATTTATTTGTTTAAACTTAATCCTATGGTCTATGGAATATCACCCTACAAAATTTTCTTCACTGCACCTGTGTTACTGTTTTATTACTCCTTGGATTGTTGTGTTTATGAGAAGTCAAACCATGGTGCTGTGCTTTGTGATTCATTATATTGATGGTGTAATAAGATGTGATATTTGACTAGATGTAACTTTGGTGGCTGTTACTGTCCTGTTATTTATGTTTTGAATAACTACTGGTTAGTGGCGAATAATAATTTGTGCTTGTTTTTGCATTTACTCATTAAGATGCTTATTTGAGTGATGAAATTGTGAATTGTGATGATATGTTGGTATGAATTTGTAGCAGTGAAATAATTGCAATATGTATTGATGAAAGTAACAGGTCTGACGTTTGTGAGCCATAATAATATTGACTTTGATCTGGTTCCTTTCCCCCCTTTTTGTTTCAGCCTTACAAATTAAAAATATATATTCGTGTTTTTATTATAATAATAATTTATTTATTTATTGTTTTCTTTCTTTGAACTGTAGGTATGGACGATGTTCCCATTTTCATAAAATACAATGGACGGTGGGACGAGAACAATAGATATGTTGACTACGAGATGACAGGAGTATTGGTTCCTATTGGAACATCATATGTTGGCTTGTTGGACATACTTGTTGATGCATTGGCTTTGGGAACTTCTTTAAAAGCAATACGAATGAAGTACATCGCTGAAGTTGGAAACTCACCAATTGAAATATTGAATGACCATGATGTGTTCTTTTACTTGGACTTGAAAGAGAAAGATGAAGAACTCACTAGCTATCCAATTTGTCTTGAAATTGTGAATGAGCCCCCAGAAATTTTACCTCCAGCTGTAGAGGATATTAGTTATGTATCACCTGCAAAAATTCTAAGTCCACTGCATGAGGTCAACCCTGTTCCACGATTAAATGATCAAGAGCTTGAAAATATTTTGCTTGAGATTCCAGTTGAAGACGTTCGTTCAGATGTTAGGGCTGAAGATGATAATGCCTTGGAACCTCAAGCTGAGTTTATTGCTCCTGCTGATCCAGCAAATGAAGCAACTGAGCTAGCTGTTGTAAATGATCTTTCAGATGCTATAGTATCTCCTCAAGAAAGGCCCACCGAAGGTCAAACTGAAATCTTTGATTCTGACGATGGCCATAGAATGGTTGAGGAATCTGAAAATGTTGGAGATATGATCACTGAGGTCTTGCCTACCATATTGCGTGTGAAAAGTATTTATTCAAGCAAAGAAGTGTTAAGGAAACAACTTGGCATGCTTGCCATTAAGAATAATTTTCAGTTTAAGGTGAAGAGATCGACAAGTAGAGTTTTGCACGTGGTTTGTGTTGATCCCAATTGTAAGTGGACAGTACGTGCAACCAAGCTTGAACGAAATGATA
>CAVNYN010210234.1:0-12426 GCA_963692815.1 Nyctanthes arbor-tristis
ATTGAACTTCCAAGATTCTGCATTAAAAAAAAAAAAAAAAAAACAAACGAACAAAATTAAAAAAAAAAAAAAAACATATCCAGAACCATAAATAAGAAGCACAATTTATTTTCAAAGTTTTTAGAAATAAATCAGCAAATTGTCAAGTATTCTAAAGACTCATAGCAGGAACATACAGATAAGCAAAAATTGATCCCAAAATTCATACGATAAAAGGGAAATATCAAAATACATGCCGATTTATAGTTCTTAGGAAAATTTATACATTTTAACTTCAGACCCAACAACCAAATTCAGCAAAGTAGATCACCAGGATAATATCGAAGGTCGATAAAATACCCTTTGGGATCACCCTCGAACAGACTTCTAGGGATCCTCAGATTCCTCCCCGGAGCTTTCATCAACCTCCCTGGTCTTCCACCACCTCGACAGCAGCAGCGGCAGAAACAGATGAAGAGAAGAAGCGCCGCCGCAGATATGAGATATGGGGCTGCAATGCGGAGCCAGTGGTAGATCTTGTCGCCTCTCGTCTCCGGCGGGACACCTTGTCGAACCAAGCCACCACCTGCCCACCAAAATTTTCAATGGCCAGTAGTAATTCCTTCAGCTTTTCCAGAATAAAGTTCCTCACTTCGTTCACGCACATCTTCTGCTACGGACTCTCAGATCTCTCGAAAAGTTCTACGAAGACACCTCCCGTGGACGTTGGCACCCATATCTTGAAAAAATTTTGTTGCTGCGATTGGAAGTGGTAGAGAACCCAAAAAGGCAGCCGGCGTAAAGAGGAATAAAGGAGAAGGCTGGGCTTATTTTCGGGGACCGTGAAATGTCCACTATTGAATTTGTTTGCATTCCCAAAAAGTGTAGGCTTCCTCCAGAAGCCAAACAAATGGTAATACTGTGATACTGTGAAATTAAATGCTAATTCAAGAAAAAATTTAAAAACAAAAATTAAAAAATCCCATAGCAGCTGAGTTTGGGTGGGAAACTGCAAGTGAGACCCGTCCAAACTCAGCTGCTTGAAGATATATAGTAGATATAGTAGATAGTAGATAATAGATTTATCTACCTTTTTATCCCTCTGAATCTCCATTTCAAGTATCTTCTCTGCAGTTCCAAAGTCTTTCATCTAAAAAAAAAAAAATTATTTTTATCTCGAACGCCTTACTGGCCTGTGTTTTTATCAATTCTATTTCTGTTAGGTGTTTGGCTGCTATCAACATATCATTAACATAAAGAAGTTGATACACAAATGGCTCGTCTACTGTCTTCTTGAAGTAAACATAAATGTCATAAATACTTCTTCTGAAATCATGAGTGGTCATAAAGAATCAAACCTTTTATAGAACTATCTAGGTGACTGTTTGAGGGCATAAAGAGACTTCTTCAACAGATAAATGTAGTCTTCTTTTTCTAAGACAACAAAAAATTTTGGCTACTGCACGTAAACGGCCTCTTCATGTAAGACCCCAACTTCTAAAAGTTCGGAACGCTACTAAAAGTGGCATTTTCATTTTTGAATTTAGCTAGTAATTTTTTTTGGAACAGATAAACTAATAAGGATAGAATATGTGTTAAAACATGACAATAATTTCATATATATAATGCTCAAAAGGCATGTTTATAGTTGTCAACAAAAGTAAATGATCAAAATATAATACCAACGAAGTTTTAGCAAAGGGTAAATTTCACAAAAAGTCCCCAACTTTGCACTTTGAATCGGCCAGGTCCCTAACACTTTTTGTGCGCTGGGTCCTCAACCTTTCATAAATACACACAAAAAGTCTCTCCTAACGGAATTCATCCACAATTTTGTCGAATGGCTGAGGAAATTAGCTTAATACCATTATCCTTTAAACTTAGAAAAAAAAAAGAATTTAAAAATTAAAAAAATATAAAAAGGAATAAAGGAAAAAAAATAAATAAAACAACTCCACCACTTCACCCAACCGGCAACCACTTTGGCTATCGGAAAATGCAACATTCCAGCGGTGAAGGGGAGGAGTCTTCCCCCCTTTTGTCTGCCAAAAACTACTGCCTTCACATGCCTGAAACGGCAGAAAATGTGGGGGAGGGGGAGACTCCCCTTCTTCACTACAATCTCCGGTAGATCATTTCCATCTACCAGAAATGGTAGAAAATTGGGGAGGGGGGAGCCTCCCCCATTTTCTGCCATTTTAGGCAGCTAAAAGGGGAAGGGGACGAATCTCCCCCCTTTAGTTTGCCAGAAACGACAGCGGTCTCCCCCCCATTTTCTGCTATTTTTGGCAGACAAGAGGAGAGAGACTGCCCCCCTTACAGCTGCTGGAAATGGCAGTATTCCCTTGGCCAACTGGCCACTGAAATGCTATCATTTTCTGCAGCCAAAGTGGTTGCTGGCGGGGGGGTTGGGTGGTGTGGTGGAGTTGGTTTTTTTTTTTTTTTTTCCTTTTTTCCTTTTTATATTTTTTTAATTTTTAAATTTTTTTTAATTTAAAGGATAAGGGTAAAAAGATAATTTCCTCAACCACTTAACAGAATTTTGAATAGATTATGTTATGAGAGACATTTTGTGCGTATTTATGAACGGTTGAGGACCCAACGTGCTAAGAAAAAAGTTAAGGACCTAGGGGATTCAAAGTGCAAAGGCTGGAGACCTTTTGTGAAATTTACGCTTTAGCAAAAGAAGACATTACATAACATTTAGTCAAAATATTTAATTGTCCCCGCTCGTCGCCTCGGCCACACCCGACCCCTTAAGCTGAAAGGAGGGAAAGTAGGGTGACCATAATAATAATATTATACTCAGTGGTGGGTAAGCTAAATAATCCACGTCAAACCAAATATGTAACTATAATCTTAAATTCTACACTTTTTAGTTTAAAGTTTTTCAAAGTTGTATTGTGGCTCATCAAGGGCCTCCTTTTGACTCCAGACCAATTTGTGGTCTCTGGAAAATATTTTTATATATTCAAGTCACAATCATAATCAACACATAAGGAAAGACATGATCAATCAACTAGAATTTGCAATGTAAACTCCACCTCAACAGTCTTGGAAAAGTGTGCTTGAAAGGTTGCGCTCAGTGATGCTACTAAAGCTTAGAATTTAAAGTGCCCTCGTTTAGCAAATAAAAGTTTAAAGTGATTTAGTATGTTTAAATTATCAATGAAAGGAGGACCTTAATTTTTAAGGACTTAATTGAATATTTATGAAAGTTAAAGTGTTAAGATTTTGGATTCTTAAAATGTTTAAGGGTCTAATTGATCACTTATGAATGTTAGAGTTTACAATTAATTTGATTAGCTTAGGATTTAGAACCTCTATGAAGTAATTAAATTCTTTAAGGGTTAAGTTGAATAATTATAGTTGTTAGAGGGTTTAATTTAATATATTTGAATAGATTGAGGGTCAATTTAAGTTGAATTAAAAGTTGGGGAGTTATACGATTTAGAATTGAAAGTTTATGGACCAATTATGCAAAACTTGAAAACTTGAGGTCGAAAATTAATTATTTATAATTTTTGGAGACCAATTTTGATTTAAATAATAACTTTATGGCTAACTTAAATGTCTTGAGAATTCTTGGGATCAAGACTAGGGTTGACCATTAGTTTAGAGCTCATTTATATGTTATTAGAACTTTTAGGGACTAGAATGCAAAACTCAAAGGTTAATGCCCTAGATCTATAATTTTTTGGACATTGCATGAAGGAGAAAACATGGGAACGTTCAGAAAGAGAGAGAGAGAGAGAGAGAGAGTGTGTGTGTGTGTGTAACGATCTTGCTTTACTTTGACATGATATTGTCCGCTTTGGGTCTAAGCCGCACGGTTTTTGCTCTTGGGCTTCACCCAAAAGACCTCATGTCAGATGGAGTGGATCTCTTAACTTATAAAATGGTCTCTTTTTCTTCACCCAAGCAATGTGGGATTGACGCTATAGATAATCACCCCACCTAAAGGGGCCCAACGTCCTCATTGGCCACACTTCCGGTTGGGCTTGGCTCTGATACCATGTGTAACGACCAGCTCCACTTTGACATGATATTGTCCACTTTGGGCCTAGCCCGTACGGTTTTGCTCTTGGGTTCTACCCAACAGGCCTCATGTCAGATGTAGTGGATCTCTTAGCTTATAAACTGGTCTCACTTTCTCTACCCAACCGATGTGGGATTTAGGCTATCACAATCACCCCACCTACGGGGGCCCAACGCCTTCATTGGCCACACTTTCGGTTGAGCACTGCTCTGATACCATCTGTAACGACCTGCTCTACTTTGACATGACATTGTCCGCTTTGGGTCTAAGTCGCACGGTTTTTGCTCTTGGGCTTTCACCCAAGATGCCTCATGTCAGATGGAGTGGATCTCTTAACTTATAAATTGGTCTCCTTTTCTTCACCCAAGGGATGTGGGATTGAGGCTATCACAGAGAGAGTCTTGGAGAGGTTTCAAGGCCAAGAATCCAACCAAAACTCTGACGAGTTGGAGCAAAAATTGGTGGAATAGAAATTTCTCGACGAGCTCATCGCATAGAGGTAAGTTTTTAAAGGTATGGTTGTGTAGTTTATGGCAGAAGAACTTAGAGGTTCCAGAGCTTTTCCAGCGAGGATTGTGGTTTTCAGGCCAAAACATTCACATATTAGTGTTTATCACAGTGAGAGGAAGCCATAAACACCAATTTTTCCGTGTGTAGTGAAGGAATGAAGATGGACCAAAATTCAAGTATGTTCAGTTTCGACGGAACACTCTGCTTTTTTAGATTCCCCCCCTTTTTTTTAAAGTAGAGGAAAAGTGATGGTAGTAAAATGTATGTGTGATATGTTTTGTTAGTATCCATTTTTAATGTAATTCTTGTTTGTGTTTTCATATGGAGAAGAATGAATGAATCTAGAGAATGAGAGGGCCTTCACCTTTGTTCTTGTTGGATTCTTGATGTGTAGCTTGATTCACTTTTGATTGTCTTGAGTTTGATTCTTTGCAAGAAAGGTAAGAAATGATGTTAGTTAAAGAAGAAGAAGAAGAAGAAGAAGAAGAAGAAGAAGAAGAAGATAGAGAGAGAGAGCGGGGAGAATTACCCTGCTGTGGTGAGAAGGAGCTCAAGAGTGAAAATGAAGGCTTTTTATATATAGTGCTAGCTCAATGGAAGTAAAAGGACCCAAATTTAAGAATTTGAAAGTTTCTGGTTAGAAAATGGACAAATTAGAAGTTGGCATCTTGACATATAACTTCAAATGTTCGGTTGATATTGCGTGTAATGTTATATAAGTCGGTTCATTCCTTGAAACTTATTTGTTAGAAATTATTTTGATAAGTTTTGAGATATTTATGTTGAATCTTCAACTTATCATTAAGTTACTTAATTTCCGTTCTCATAATATCATACGATTCAGCTAGACGAGTATATGAAAATTTTGAAAAGTCAAGGAAGCCGTAGCAGTATGAGTTAAAGTAATAAAATTAAATTTAAATTTTTCTTGGTCGCTACACTTTAAGTTCTCCATGCAAAAATGCAGTCTTTACATCTAACTGCTCTAACTCAAAATTATCCATAGCCACAATACCCAAGTAAAACTTGAATTAAACTATACTTTACAACTGAAGAGAACACATCTGTAAAGTCAACACATGGAACTTGACTTTAACCTTTCACAACAAGTGTAGCTTTATACTTGGCTTCCTCAACCCCTGGTTGTCCCTTCTTTCTTTTTAAATACTCATTTGTAGTGAACTACTTTCTTATCCTTAAGCAGTTTTACTAAATCCCAAGTGTCATTTTTATAAAGAGATTCTATCTCTTCTTGTATAGCAATCATTCATTTTCTAGAATCTTCGCGACAAACTACCTCTAAACATGAAGAAGGTTCTTCACTACTGTCAATATCCTTAGCCACATTCAAAGCATAAGTCACCATAAAAGCATCAGAATACCTCTTCAGAGGTCCAATGTTTTTTCTTGGTCTGTCTTTTGCAATAATACTGAATGGGCTCTGGCGGTGGAGTATTGGTACCTTGTATTTCCGAATTTGGCTGTGATGCAAAGTGACACTTAGGTTCTAGTCCATTTTCTATCCAATGGAAAAACTCCACTTGTGTACTTGCTTTTTGCTGTTTATCAGAATAGCTTCCAAAAGCTAAACTAAGAAGCATTGTATGTTCATCATACATAACATCTCTACTCATTATGATCTTTCTTGTTTCTGGACGCCACAACTTATATCCTTTAACGCTAGATTTATAACCAAGAAAGATATACTTTACAGAACTAGGTTCAAGTTTAACATTATTTACATGAGCATATGCAGGACATTCAAATGTCCTCAAATCAAAGTAATTGGCTAGAGTATTAGACCATACCTCTTATGGAGTCACTACTATAGAAAAGCACAATATGCGTCGGTTGTACAGATGAATACGCGTAAGTTGTTACGACGATGCCTACAGCAGCAATGCGAATTGTAAAGGTATAAACGTCGGTTGTTGGCCGACGCCTAAAGTCCATTTAAAAAAAAAATTAAATCAAATAAAGCATAGGCGTCGGTTGTTACTCTATTCTTAACTTCAGACATCGGTTGTATAGTAATAGCCGATGCCTATTCTCTTTTTTTTTTTTTGGTCATAGAATCACCAGCCAGAATAATAAAAACACTTATTCTCTTGAATGAGGTGTTCCAATGAATGGGATGCGTAAGAAAAATAGATCTTAAAGAAGTGTATTCTTCTTTAATTTCAGATCTAAAATTTGAATGAATAAAAATTAATGAAACCGAATTCAACACCTATCTAAAATATGAACAATTAAATCCCACTAATTAGTTACACAAACATACAACACAGTCATAAAGGAAAACAACCCAAAAACCCAAATCCTATTTCGCCTTCGCTTTCTCGTAGTAATCGTACGCAACTTGTTTAGCTTGAGGATCTCTAAACAAACTACATATTACAACATTGAGCTCACTCGAATCTGACACTGGCTGAAAGTCACAAAGTTTGATCAAGTCGACCTCGACCACCAAGGTCTGGTCGGAAGCCGTGACATTGCATGGCCCTCCGCCTTTCGGAAGGGCTTTGGAGGTGCAATATGAGGCGGAATGGCAAGATTTTTTGCAACTCGAATACTAGAATCGAGAGTGCGCATGTTCGAGATCGACATACAAGAAGATTGTATCATTAGTAGAAGTAGAATCAATTGAGAAGAAGAAAATAATGGGAAAGAAGTAAAAAGAAAAATAAATATTGGGATGGAGATATCATGAAGTCTAGTAAAAATTTGGATTGTGGAATGCATGCTTATATAAGCTCAGAAGATATCAACCACACAATGATCTTACACATAGAAAAAGAAAAACAAAAATATAATGGCTGCAGTACTTTTTTCATTTCTGGAACATGCAACTTCAGAGCTTTATTGGAAAACACACTTTCTCCCATCTCAATGCAAATTATTTAAAAAAAAAAAAAAGAGTAAAGGCATCGGTTCCATGCTTGGAACCGATGCCTTTACTCAATGGAAATTATTTAAAAAAAGAGTAAAGGCATCGGTCCCATGCTTGGAACCTATGCCTTTAATAAATGAAAATTATTTTTTAAAAAAAAGAGTAAAGGCGTCGGTTCCATGCTTAGAACCGATGCCTTTACATTGCGAATACATGTCGGTTCCACGTTACAACTGACACTTGTTAACTTTACACGTCGGTTGCCTCAGCCAACTGATGTGTAAAGTTTACACAATATTTTCAAAATTGTCACCGCCCACCATTATGCGTCGTTTTTTCGACCAACCGACGTGTAAGATCGGAATTTTTTATTGTCAAATATGTAGTAGTGAGTTTTTTTGCCAATAGCAGTGGGGGGCCGGGGAGACAGATTAAGGATACAAAAGACTTAGGTAAAGCAGCAATAGAGAGCGTACAACATACCTTTTCCATCAAAGTTCTATTCATTCGCTTAGCTACACTATTTTGCTGTGGAGTACGACGAGATCGGATAAAAGACAAAGAACAAGCAAATTGTTTTACGTGGGAAACCCCCACGGGTAGAGGTAAAGAAAATCCAGAATGGATACATGAGGAGATAATTCTTATGGTACAATTATAATGATCGTACCGCATCCAATATATAGGTGATAAATAGGCCATAATCCCAGTAGAGTTAGAAGGTGCATGCCATAAATCCTAGTAAGATTAGTAGATGCATGTTATAAATTCTAATAGAACTGGTAGATATCATAAATCCTAATCTAGTAGAGTTCACGTCAACTCTAACATAAATTAATCATAAAACAACAAAATAGAATGTGGGTTGCTAAATTAGAAGCTTAAAAAAAGCCATTTACTGGTGATCTAGTTGAGGGATCTCACCAACAATCTAGACTACTACTATTGGGCATATGAATTCTCGGCTATGTTTTTTATCTGCCTTCCAAGCATCTACTTTGACCACGAGATAGGGTAGAATATAAGCAACAGGCTCAACATTGGTAATCTGCATCCCGGTCTCTTGTTGTATCCCGCAATGAGTTATAAACGTAAAAACATCTTTTCTCAATGTCAAACTCCCCCAAGATAAACTAGTATCTATCAAACATACGTATGGTTAAGAACTTGCTAAACATCCTACAAGCTTGTGTTGCAATGCAAGTTTTCATCCGTAGCATATTATAATTAACGACAACCTGTATTTTGCAATAGCATTGAAATCCTGTTTGCAATGAGGATATATGCTATCAACCATGTTGCCAAAACAAGAGTTGGTCGCGACATAAAGTGAAATATCCTTGCTGAGCTTGCTCGTCTTTCTTATATAGTAGAAGTATACATTTATATGTTGCAAATATGGGAGTTTTTTAAGGCTTCATAATATTGATTTCAAATCATGTATATAAAAACAACCCCCGGGCTTTCAGATAACATAAAATCAAAAAAATATGTAATTATGGTACCTTATTTGCATTACCCCATAATTCCACGAGACATCATATTTAAGAAGCTTGTACCACCATGTTTTCTTATCTACAACATACGGCCCAAACATAAAAGCAAAATAAATGATGTCTTTGTATACAATAAACTGTTTTATACTGGGAAAATACAAGCTCATACCATGAATTTACAACTATATGTGTATATAATAGCTACATTTTATGTTAGAAAGAATTTCTAACATATTATGAGGTTTATAGCCATCATGAACCAAAAGAAGAATGTGGCAACGTCATCGACGAGTCCTGCTAATAGCCTTAATTGAATATTCACTAAATCGATTTGATGTAAGACCACCTGGGATTGTTTTAGCATTAGCAATATATGGCAATCTTACTAAGTTCGATGGTTTTCGTTTTCTTTTGTTGAGCAACGGTCGAGTAATTTCGATGCCTCGATTAGTAACCTGGATAAAGAGAACTGAATTTGTAGTTATGGAATAAAATTATTATAAAAGGAAAAAAATAAAACTTATAGCCGCCATGAAATTCTATTCTTTTTTTTTTTTTTTTTTTTTTTTTTTTGGGGAAGTGTGAAGTTATGAGATATTGATATGAAGTTATGAGATATAGAATAGCAAATTTGACAACTTCTCCATCACGGATGTTGGACGGTAGGGACTCGAAAATTTTTTCAACATTTTTGGTATATACTTTTTCCAAATGGCTGAAGAACTTATCCACAATACGACATTCCCCTTTGATAAATTGAGATTTGTCCATTTTGCTATTGCATTTCAACCCAGTCACTAAGCAAAACTCATCTATGGAAAACTTTGTGCGATTTCCACCTATTTCAAACCACATCCCATTTTCACTAGGCTGCTTCACCTCCATAAGTAACATCTTGTGGATCAATTGGTGCTGAAGTCTAATATCCATAATTCGAAGAAAATGGCCAAAACAAGTATCTTGAAATAATGATTTCTGACTTTTAGTCAACTTGATCTTTATTTTTGTGCAGTTTGGGCACCATTGGGCTACCTAGCAGCCTTTTTTGGGTTCAATGCAGTAATCCCAATCCTGATTTAAACATTTTTATTTATATTAGTAGAATATAATTTGTTTACGAGTAAACAAATTAATTGAATGATGATGATATAAAAGAAAATTTAGTTCTAGCTCTAATATATCCAAAAAGATACAACAAACATGGTGCATAGGCCATAAACTAGCATAAAAAATAATTAAAAAATTAAGAAAATGAAAGCGGAAAATAACTATATATATATGTGACTCGTTAGTGTGAAATCTACAGTGAAGACGAAAATACTTGTGGTTTATACATGCCCAAGCCTTTTTTTGACGTTGGAGGTATATGGTAATGCACTTATATCTCGACTCCTTTTGCAGCTCTTACTCAGGCTCGATTTTGAATTAACATGAATAATTGAATTATTGTTCTCCACGGAGCATCTGGTACTATGACATGGGGACCAAAGTCATGTTGTCATCTATAATAATGAGGGAATCGTTG
Organism: Nyctanthes arbor-tristis; assembly: GCA_963692815.1. Classification (NCBI taxonomy): domain Eukaryota; kingdom Viridiplantae; phylum Streptophyta; class Magnoliopsida; order Lamiales; family Oleaceae; genus Nyctanthes; species Nyctanthes arbor-tristis. The sequence continues at coordinate 10,440 of CAVNYN010210234.1, forward strand.
TTTCCCATTGGGGTATCATTCTTCGAAAAGATTGATTTGGCGTCTCCATTGAAGAAATCTTGAGACTAAACTTGACAAGAGCTCTTCAATCGTCGACCCACTATAATTAAACATTAAAAAGACAATACACTGCTTTCTTCAAACCCGTTTATTCAATTAAAGAATGAATTGAGTAAGATATGGTAGTAAATTAGAAGCATAATCAGGATGATTTCTCGTTTCCGGAGGGGTAATGGTGGGTGAAATTGAACGGAGGGATTATTGCAACAATAAAGGATATGGTGGAGAAACTAAAGCGTTTGAGGATGAAATTGGGAAAACATACGCATGATTCCAAGGCGCCTTTATTGGGGTTAATAGACTTATTTATTTGTATTTTGTGTTTTCAAATTTACTTGATATACAATACATTTGGGATTAAAAATATGTTATAGTATATTGTAAAAGAAAATTAGACAATATTCATATTTTTTAATTGGGTCTTGTATTATACCTTTAAAACTAAAAGTAATTGTAGATTTACCCCTTTTCAATTGCAAAAACAGCTTTATTATTTCATTTTTTCTTTCTATTAAAATAATTAAACAAAGAATTATATTATCATAATTATTAATTTAAGATCGGAAGAAATTTATTAAAATTACACATTATATAATCTCATCCTCACCAAAACCCTAATTTTTCCATTCTTCATATCAAAACCATCCACTCGTCGCTGCCGCAACCTCCACCAACCGCGACTCGCTGCCACTCCACTAGTCGCAACCCACCGCTGCCTCCCCCGCATGCAATGACGTCTCTGCTGTTGACAGATCGGGAATCAAATCGGAGAAGACTCTGCACCTCTTCTGTTGTTGTCCGCGGCTAACGACAGCGGCAGCCAGCACATGCTGCAGCGTCGGCTACTACTAGGTGCTGATGAAATAGTTTCCAGTGGCATTCGTAACCCATACTTCATTTTTCCTCTTTTTTTTTTTTTTTTAACATTCTTCCCTCATTTTATTTTCTTGATGACGTTAGATTTTTTTTCCCTATAATATAATACTATATTTTTAGGTGCGTTTTTGGGTTTCTTTTTTGATATCTTGTTAACACTATTTCGTGGTTGTTCATGCTAACATGAATTGTTTTTGAATTGCTACCATTATTATTATTTTTTTGGTCGTTTCCTTTTTACCATGTTTTTAAATGCATACATTTTTGTTATCATGTTTTGTTTCTTGTTACCATGTTATTTATTGAATTATATACCATGGTTTTTTTTGTTACCATGTTTTTACAATTGTTACCACTAACATTTATCGTGTTGTTATTATTATTATTTTTTTGGTTTTTACTATTCTTTTTCTTCTTAATTTTACATGAATTTTTTTGCCTTTTTGTGATCGCTGCCGTTCTTTTTTCTCTTAAATTTCACATGCATTTTATTTTTCTAATTTATTGTGTTGTTGTTACAGTCCTTTTTTGTTGATTTTTTTTTGGGGAATTTTTTGTGAGCATTCCCTAGTTGTATTGTTACTATTGTCTCGTAACATTTTGTTTTTTGGAAGCTATCATTTGTTACTATACTTGTGGCGGTGGTAATTGTTGGTGGTCCGAGGTGAAAGCAGCGGTGGTGCCTATTACCGTGAACCCGAGTTCTTTTTATTGGAAAAATTACAACTTTTAATTATTATATTACAATTATAATTTATAAAAAACAATAATTAATACTAATAAAATTAATAAAAAATTTTCTTGAAGTTAAAATGGGTTTAGGGTAGTTTATCTCACTGCGGCGGTGAGAGTGTGAACCTCGGTATTCCAGTCCAAAACAACGCCTTTCCATGGTGACTCAAGGGGGCGGGACTCTTGGGTTTACAAACCACCGTAATAGGATCTCAATGGTCGGGAAGTATAGGGGAGCACCTCAGGTGCATCTGTACTGCCTGAGTTCTTGCCCAATACATGCCCCTTAGAGCTACTGAAGTTTAAAGACCCATAAGAT
>CAVNYN010210235.1:0-10649 GCA_963692815.1 Nyctanthes arbor-tristis
TTAAAAGTGCTTGTTCAACTGAAAAGTTGGGTTAATTTTCCTTAACTATTTCTGAAGAAAATGTTTTCTTTTTGTTTCTTTCAATTTTTCTCCCCTGACATTGCAAAGTCAAGCTAGAATACGTATACAAAAAAAGTTAGATGATATACATAATACAATCTGCTCATTTTGGAGGATATTGATATATAGACCAGCTTTTTCACTTGCATGATGCGTATGTTACTTTTAGAGTCTGTTTTTGAAAGTTTTATCTAAGAATTGATTTATAAAAGTTGATTTTTGAATTTGAGAGAACGTGTGGTGGAAATATAAGGAAATATTATTAGGAAGGTTTTTTTTCTTTTCTTTTTCTTTTTTGTTTGAGGGGTGGGGTGTAGAGAATGTGTGATTGGAATTGAAAGTTGAATTTTTGACTAACTTATTGGGTTAATTGGAAAAATATAATCATTTCACCTTATTTATACAATTTAACTCTAACATTTAAACTTGACAATTATAATTCCAAATCTCCTTTTCTGTACAATCTAATCTTTTTATTTTAAAAAGACCTTCAAAATCTAATTTAAATGAAATTAGTATGAGTTATATAAAAGAATCAGGAATATTTAATTTTAGTAATTCTTTTTGAAATATATGTAGTGATGGGAAAAAAAAATACCCGACACGCCCGCAACCGATGGGAGCTTGTCCTGAATTGAGCAATGTTTTTCTAATATATGCAAAACTCACAGGAGTTGGATGGACCAAGGGGTGCACGCCCTTATCTGCCCGTGACGATCCATTTAATTCAAAGTAATAAAAACATAAAGTAAATGAGCAAAAAAAGTTTAAACAAAAAAAGATTATGATAAATGAATTGATAGACAGATTAAAAAGTGGATTTGAGTAGCTCAACCTGTACATCGATTTGATCTGCCCCACCCTGTATTAAGTGGATGGAAGAGTAGCTTTGTCATCATTAAATGCTCACGAGTTCATTTTTTTAGTACGACCAAATTATAGTTCTTCTCTTATTTTATCTATTTCATATTTTTACTAATTTTTAACTCAATTAGAATTTCAAGTTATTATTATCTTTTTAAATTAAAAAGGTTAGATTGTATCAAAAAAGTGATATTTGAAGTTAAAGTTTTCAAATTTCAAATGTTGAGGGTTAGATTGTATAATAAGATGAAAGCTTAATGTTAGATTTCGTCAACTAGCCTACTTTTATTCCTCATGAGCTAATTAAATTCTACAGCTCACTCTATCACTTCATCTAATTTTACGCTTATTATGGACGTTATGTTATGGAACTATAGTGTTCAACCACAGGGATTTCTCCTAAATGGTAAAGGCATCCCCTTACCGAGTTGTTTAATTTAGGTTCGAGTTACCATACCTACTCCTATTATTTCTAAAATTGTACTAAGAAAAAAGAATAATGGCTCATAAAGAATATAATATATATATATTTAAGAAAATAGAATGATTGCATCCCTTGGTTTTTGTCATTGCAGGTTCGAGACTGGGATTGTGATGTTGGAGTTTTAGTGGGTGGGGATCAGTTGACTAGTGGAAGACTTGGGGTGTTGAAAAATGTTTTGAATATGCGTCACGGTTTAACGAATTAGAGGACTTGTTTAATGAATTGGAGGAGCTGTTGACCAAGTCTTAGAACCAGAAGTCCACAACAATTAGAATTTTAATTGGAAATTGGAATGAAGACCAATTGATAAAGGTTGTGCAAAACAATATGGGATGTTGTCATGAGTGAGGTGGTGTAGTGGCCAATTTTCTTAAATGAAAATTTCTCACTTTTATAAAAGCTTTAAAGACTTTAAAACGCGTTCTTATCACTCTGTTTCAGTTATTTCGATAAGTTTGGTCAAGACGAAAGTTTCAACATAATTTGTGTTGCTCGTCTATTTTATTTAAAGAAAATGCAAGTTTACAATTGGACTTTGTGATGTCTTCAAAAATGGAAAAACAGTTTCTACAAAAAACTACATTGAGTGAAATGTACATCTTATATGCGATCTACTGATAAAAGCAGACATACCCCACTTTCAGTAGTAAATATCCATGCAAAATGCATGGATTGGATATAGACTCTATCCTTCATATGTGGTTTGAGCGGTGCTCTAAAAAGCTAACTTATACTACATTTTGGAGGCGCTTATCTTAAAGCGTAGACTTCACGCTTCGTTATGCCTTACGCTTTATCACATACTGATGGAGCTTTTATCACACATTTGGGACGCTTAAGTGCTTATAGGCTCAGTGCTCAACCTCGATTCTTTTCTACGACTTACGTTTTTTAAAACCTTGGGTTTGAGACACGGATGATCTAAATGATCAAATACTCAATTTTATTAAGTTTGGTGGCTGATGAAATAATCTATTTATGTTTAGTTTTTTTTTTCTATAACCACCCACTATGTATTTCACGTCTTTGAATTGAAAAAAGTAATTGTCAATAACTATCTACTTTGTATTTTGAAAAAGCAATTGCCAATAACTGGCCACTATGTATTTCATATCTTTGATATCATTCATTAACTATATCAAGAAGCAGATGAGAGGCCTGGGCATCGCATCGGGTCATGTGGGTCGGGTTGGGCCCGAACCCGAGATTGACCTGACACAAAGTCAATTTGGCAATTTGAAAACCGTGACCGGCCCGATGGCCAGGTCAAACCGACCTAAACCGACCCGTTCTAGGTCAGTTTAGGCCGGGTCGGTTTTAGTTTAGAATATAAATATATATGTCAGCCCATTTGTGGTTTTAGGCCCATGAGGCCTGATTTTACTTAAACAAGAGGGAGACTTGCCAGGATTTAGATTTTATGGTTTTAGAATAGAGAGATAGATGAGAGAGGCGCAAGGTCGGCGGCGGCAAAGGTCAGAGGTGGTGGTCTGTGGTGTTGTTGGTGGCCGCATCAACGGTAGAGGCCCAGCAGCAAAGGCAGACGCAAAGCAGGCGCAAGTCGTAATAGCAGCAACGATGGATGAAAACAAGGGAGCAGCGGTGGCGGCGTCTGGCTGAAGGGAAGAAGGGAGCTGCGGCGGTCCGACTAAAGGGAGAAGATGGGAGTAGCAGCCAATAATTTAGGGTTTTAAATGGAGATTTTATGATTTTGATTTTGAGCTGAAATTTGGTATTTTCAAGTTGTGTTTCAAATTAAAATTAGGATTCTAAATCGTGTAAGGAAGATTGTAAAGTGGCTTCAATTTGGATGAACAATTTTGGGTACTGACTACTGATGATGGGTATTATTTTTTTGAAAGAACGATAATGGGTATTATTATTCTAAAATGATTAGTGCTGTGAATCTGTGATTATCTATATCTTCTTGCTTTCAGAATTCGGAGAGTACACTTCAAATAAGGCTAAACTCTGAATTTTTCAAGAAAAAAAATATAAAAAAAAATATAAATTTCGATTTACCGGTTCAAACAGGTTTAACCAAACCTGGTACGTCTGGTTCGGTTTAACTGGGTTGAACCGGTTTTGGGCCGCCAAATCCGCGGACCGAATCAGACAACTCAGTTCGGCCGCCTACAACCCGTGAACCAAACAGGGAAGGAAAAAAACCGAACCGATTTGAACAGGTTCAGTTTGGTTTGGGTTGCCGGTTTGATGGTTTTTTTGCCCAGGCTCACACTCAATGACTTCCACCATTACTTCCCCATTATTTTCCTCTTTAAAAGACCCATCAATTTGATTTTGATATTGATGAAGATGAAGATATTAAATATATTTAACATATTTTAATAGGATTTCAATATTCTAGGATTTTTAATATTTAATTATTTACTTATTTTATTTTCTTACTTGGTTGCCAAGTTAGGTAAGTTTTATTTAAATCTTAGTTGGATATTTATTGTAATCAGATTGTTTATGAATATGAATAAGAGATCTTTGAAGAGTTTCTTCAGTTACACCTAAATGGTTGATTCATGTGTGAATCTCTATTTATAATCCCATATTAGTCTTCTGTTACACTTCCGCCTGCATCAGATATTCCAGTTCCTCCATTATGATACCAATTTGCACAACATCTTCTGAAGCACAATTAGCCACACTACCCATATCTCTGCGCTCATCAAAAGGAGATGTGAGGGGATCAGTTGTATTCAAAAAAAAAAAAAAAATTAGCCTTGTAGTTAGATCTTGAAGAGTCAAATCACGTATATATCTAGCCACTTGCTGCTGTTCTGATTCATTAAATTGAGTCAAATCACATATATATCTAGCCACTTGCTGCTGTTCTGATTCATTAAATTCCTCACGCAACAAATAAAATTCATCTGTATATTCTTGGAAACTATAGATTATATTGCTTACACTTATGGTACCTTCGGTTAATTATAAATATGTAGTCAATAGGAAGGAACTTATCTCGCGATATCTACTTCACCTTTCACCAAGTACGAATATGTATCTTTCCTTCACATTGGAGTCTATATCAAACTTGATCCCACCAATATGTAGCACCTCTTCAAAATTTATGTACAACAAGCTTAACTCTATGATCTTCTGGAACAATTTTATGTATATCCAAATATGCCGCTGGACTGAATACTCCAATCATATATATGACTGCGAAATTTGAGAAGCAATCAATGATAACGAGATAGAGAAACCAGACTCTAATACCACTTGACGCAGCACAGAAGCAAAGAATTATAGCAAAAATCTTGAAAACTAAATAAACTTCGAATGTACCAAACAAGTACTGGAATCCACGTTTAAATTAAATAATCAAAAAACGTTGAATATAGATGAATCCATCAAAATACCTAAGAAATAAGATATACTTTCAATATAAGATAATATATATCCAATGTATAATTTGTTGCAAAATTTACTTAATATCTAAGTGAAAGTCTAAAATGACCTTCACTTAGACAGTTTTAATGGGAAAAATGTGGTATAAAGTTACCACAAGCTAATTTCCTTATATATATATATATATATATATCAACTAGTCTTTCATCCGTGCATTGCACCGAAAGATCATTTCCAAACGAAAATGAAAGATTATATATATTAAGCAAAATATTTTGTAAATATCAAATGTACATAACATAATCAGTAAGTGTACAATTAAGTTGAGGATTTCACATGTTGAATGAATAATAATACAAAACAAATTTGGAACTTCATGTAGGATGAAATCTAAAAATTTAATGTGGAACATATATGAAAATATTAAATGATTAAATATGTAATTGATCTTCAAAGAAAAAAAAACACCATACAGAATACAAAAAGTAGGTAGAATAATAGATACAAAAAATAAATAAATAATACAGTCTGGAAATGTTTATTGAACACGTGGTGTCATAAAAACTCATTTGTGAATATATATGACTTATAAGAGTTTCAAGGGCCGATTACGACATCTAGACTATAATTATTATTTTTTTAACGAGTAATTCTAAGGGGACATAAAAAGGGGACATTATTAAGTGACATTTTCATGTGTCACACATTCATTAGGTGATGATTACATAACTATTTTTTCATCATCTAATACAAGTGTGTCACCTAATAATTTCCGTTTTTCATGTCCTCTTAGAATTTTTCTTTTTTAACGAGGTGAGTCTACACTCTACACTCTCAAGTAACAATGGGCAATCATTTTTTTTTTTTTTTTGTGGGGGGCGGGGGGGGGTGGGTGATTGGATCAATTATCTTCAATTTGCATAAAATTACAATTTTAGTACATAAATTTAAGCATTTATTCTTAGATAACATTTTAACGTTTGATTCTTTAAGTATATAAATCAATCAATGGAATGAATCAATAGATCTATAATAATTCAAGGTATTATTAAGATCGGAAGAGCACACGATGACATGTGATTAACTTATCGATTATTCCACTGCCGTGTTTAAATCCCAAAATTAGTAAAGATCTATGCAAATATAAGGCAAAAATTGATCCCTTGCCAGACGTGTGAGGGAATTTTCTTTCAAAACGTACACTTAACGGGTGATAATTGAACAGTTCATCTATCAAACAACATATAGGACGACTCACATGTGGGTTGTCTAATTATATATATTACTCCCTCTGTCCCAAAAAAATATTCCTCCTTTAATTTTATTCGTCCCAAATTATATTTCCTTTTCTTAACTTAATATTTTAGTTTTCTAATATACCCTTATTTATGGTGCATAATAATCAACAACAAAGAAAAACTAAAGTGAAATATAAAATAAGTTAAAGGGTATATTAGGATATATGTTAAATTGTATATTTCTAATAAAATTTTATGATTTTTTTTAATCTATGTGAAAATTGAAAAGGTAATATCTTTGTGAAACGGAGGGAGTATTAATTATCAATATGTATTATTATGATTCCACTGACAAATATAAGTTGTTAGTATGTTGATCCAAAGACACGTCCACCCTTTATGTTTTTTCTTTTATTCGTTAATTATGTCTTGTGCTACGTTACATTAACCACGAATTACCAATTGCTATGTAGCATGAGATATAATTAAACGTACATGTTAATTTATTAATTATACGGCCCGTGCTTTGCTACTACGTATTCTGACTAACTTAACAAGTATTTCTGATACAAGGTTGTCTAGCCACTTCTTCTGACCTTATATGTTTTTTTTCTAATTTTATGAATGAAATGCACGGACTCTTGATATAAAATGTTGTTCAACTTGAACCTTTTACAATAAAAAGAGTGAGATAAAGCAGAGGAGATTGAAATCGTCCAAAGAGTTGAAAAGAGTACTTTAACATCATACTTTAAATCAATGGTTGCCATTAGTGTCCATTAGCTTCCAATGTCAAAACAAATAAAAATAGGTGTTATTGTAAAAGAGTAATAGAATAAAAAAATTGTGTTTTAACCACTTACGAATAACAATGCAAATCAAAATATGTATTAATTATATCTAATTTATAAAGAAATTGTTCTTGAAATTGACTATTTTCACACTCACACTCTCACAAAGATCTCTATCCATGGTGCCAGTTAGTGTCACATTCAAAGGACGGCTTCCAGTGACCAATACGTTCAAGTTCTCTATATTAAAAAAAGAAAAAAATAAAAAAAAATAAAAATCTTAATTACTTAAATTCAGCTATTCGAGAACATAAAGGGTAAATTTTCATCATCCATGTACACTCACATCACATAAATGAACATTAATACTATAAAGCCCAGCAAAATGCCCAGTTTATACAAACCTTATTGCATATTCTTTAATAAAACAAACCCAACTAACCCAAACCATGCGTCAAGAACAAACTCAAAAATGTTACCTCAAATTAAAAATATATATATATATATATATCAAAATTCACAAAATAATAAAGAATAATTTCTTTACCTATTGCTCGGGAACAAATTACGCAGTTTAACAGGGTTGTGTAACATCACTGATCCTAGCTCTAACATATGTGTTGCTCCCCTACTGATTTAGAACTTAACAAAAAGAACTGATTGCTTGACCTTTTCCAAAATATCATGGGTTGATATTAGCGCGTTTTGATTAATCAATAATCATGGGAGAAAAAGAAATTGTGGTTATTTTGTACTTATAATTTATCTGAAAAATGTAAAGAAAAATACCCCATGTAATTAAATGATAGTATATGTAGCTTCGCCTATTTCTCGCTTCCTGAAAAAAGAAAAAAATGAAAATGTTAATCTACACAAAACGTAAAAATAATTCATCCATAATACATATATCAACATTTATCGAGTTAGAGCACATCAGTTATAACATAATAAAGAAAAAATAAAAGATGATCTAAGAAAAGCACTTGAAAATTACAGAGAGATGAAGAGTGAAAGCCACCATTTTTATCTTGCAAGAGCAACACCAGTACAATTAGGGGCGGAGCTAGGTTTTATTTTCAGTGCGGTAGGCACTTTAATGTTGTAGCATGTTGATAGAATTTTTTGTGACAAGAGGTCATATAATAATTAGATTGATAGTACGATTTAAACTTTGAAATGTGACGAAAGTTAGTATAAATTTTGGAAGCAAATAAGTGGTGAATCAAAGAGAAAATTTTAAGTGATATAATTATACGTAGAAATCGAAATAGAATTCTCTTAGCATTCTAACTTTGAAGCTAAATGTTAATTAAAATTTTGAAGTAATAATGCATTAAAGTAAGTCAAAATAAAATATAGACTATATTGATCCAAGTTCAATATTAACAGTGATTTATTACATGTTAATAAATGTACTATAAAATTCTATTGACATTTTTTTAAAGTAGAAAAGACAATCTATATTATAAGCAGCACAAATTCAAATAAATTTACATCTCAATAAAGGGTAATATGAAGAAATATATAAAACAACATCAATGTTGGAAAGCCTGAGAAAATTGTTATGATATTTGATTAATGAAAGTTAATTTGAATTAGATCAACTTCTTAAATTGTGAAACATCCAAAGAATTCAAACAAAAACAATGCTAAAAATGATAAATCAAAAGGGAATGTGACGTGGGTTAATAGAAATAAGGATAAGCATGTAATTTCCATCCAAATAAATCCTTAACTTTTTAACTTCTCCTTCTCTTGTTTTCCCAAAGCCTCTGCAACTCTAATCAATGGCGGTTGGTGAAAACCCAAAGACTTCTCATGCCAAACCCTAAAAATTCATCCCAAATCCAAATGCGACCATCACTCAGAGACATCACTTGACTTCTTGTCATTGGGGTGCAAGTGGACCGAGAGAAAGTTGAGTGCGATCAGACTGAATTTCTAATGGGTCGGGGCAAAGTTGAGTGCGGTCATGGGCCACGCTCGTCCCATGGAGGCTTCGCCTCTGAGTACAATGTCGTTATACCAAGAAACAAAGGCCGAAACCTATACCTATCTTCAATTTTACACCGAATTCTTATCATTAGTTAGTGTTATAAAGATTCATGTTCTAGATGTTCGACTAATGGCTTGAAGCAATTGTAACCTGATTATGTTGTTGTCGAGAATTGACCCAAAATAATTAATCGTTACAGATGAGGGGCTCGTGGAGTAAATTGTGGTTGTCTTTGGGTGCAGGAAAAGAAAAAAGAAAATAAGAAAAGAAGTCTTAGTTTAATTAGAACTAAACGAGGATTATTTTTGTTATATATATGTCGATCCACCGGCAATTAAAAATACAAGCTGAAAAAGATACTAAAAGCAGAGAGAAGGTCACAGCAACGAAAAAGGCAACCAAGTCTGAGTTCTTTTACAAAACTAGAAAATGCTTCTTATAAAGGAGCTTTACCCTTATTTGGCATGAATTTAACAAAAATATCCCCACATTGTGCGGGTAAGGAGCCTTACCCTTATTTTACACACACAATGTGGGGCTGCTTTTGTTAGATTCATGCCAAATAAGGGTAATGCTTCTTTATAAAGAGCTTTATATATCTTCTTAGAAAATTTCACCAAGTCTTGATGGTTTTTAAGAGTTTTTTTACTGAGAGAAAAACTAAAGTGAGATTTGTACGTGTGGGTTTTGTGGCGTGTTTTGAGTGCTCTAGTTTTGTGTAGGAAGAGAGTAGTAGGATAAAGAAAACTTGTGGTTGTAAGGAATTTCTTTATCAACAAAGGGTCTCTTCCTACAGTTGTCAGTAGTTTACTGAGCCACGTTAAATTTGTGTTTTTCTCTACTTTATGCTTTTTTTTTGTTTTTGTTTCCGCCGCTTGGTTATTTGAATTTGAATGGGGAAAAGTGGTATATTTCCCAACAGTGGTATGGAATTGTTCGATGACAAAAGCAACTTCAATATTTGACGTAGTATTGTTGAAAATCTTCTCGTGCAGTAGGGACTTTACAAGGCATTGAAGGAAAAGAGGCCATGACATGAAAGATTCTGACTGAGAAGAATTGCAAGCAAAGACAGTTAGTACTAATAGATTGACTCTTGTTCCAGAGTTAAAATACATTGTTCTGAATGAAAAGTCACTTGCTCAATTATGGAATACATTAGAAGACTTATATATGTCAAAATCTCCAACTAATAGATTATACATGAAAAAGCAATTACATGAAGTGAAGAAGGAAGAGGGAATGGATGTTAGGGATCACTTGAATAAATTCAATAAGTGTGTTGTAGGCTTATTGAATGTTGATGTGAAGATTGAGGATGGAGATAAGGCGATAATTTTATTGTCTTGCTTGCCTAATTTAAACAAGAGTTACGAGTTTAAAATGTATAAGTGGGCTAATTCATTTGACATCGGCCCAATTTACAAAATAAACCCGTGAAATTTTTTATGTCTTCAAAACTAAGGAGATGGGATCGGAAAACTTCCTTGTGGTGGTGCATCAACATTTGGCTGATTATAGGGATATAATATAATGGCAGTGAAGGGGTGCGACAACAATGCAAATGGTTGAAGTCGGAGGCGTGGTGGGCCAAGATTAATGTCGTTGCTTCGTTTAGAGAGGGAAATTAGGTCGTGATGAGAGGGCAGAATGGTGGCGGCAAGCATGAAAAGCTGTGTTTTTCAGTTTTAAGATCGGAAGAGCACACGTCTTAGTTTGTCTTGTTTTGGACAATTTTGCCGGCCGGCCCATTTGGGGTATGCATACCATTTGTGCAACCTATTTATTCACATTTTCATTGATTAAAGGGGTTCTTAATTGTGCTTGAATAAAAAGAATTGAGTTCTTTT
>CAVNYN010210237.1:0-20487 GCA_963692815.1 Nyctanthes arbor-tristis
CTCAACTTTAATGACATTATTCAGTTAACTTGCTTTTACTGATGTTTAATGTAAGTTATTGATTATACAGGTGAACCTCAAATCCAATTGTCCAGTTCCACCTATCGCATGCAATTGGCACAAATATAGGGATGAAATTGCAAGTGAATGGGAGAGACCATATGAGTCACAAATTAAGGCATTTAGAGAGCTGATTGGCGTTGGTGTTGCTATGCAAGAGACTGTTAATTTAAACTCTCCATAATTGTTTTTATCGTTATGTACAATTATATTATAGACATTGGAAAAGATGACGCAAGAATTTTGGTTGCTCTCTGCTTTTGAAACCCAATTTGCTGACTTTAGAAAAAGGAAGATCCCTATCCCTACTTGAATCAACCAATCAGGTCTTCCTGCATGAGATAACCTATAATTTCTCGTAAGAAAGCTGAATTATCATTCCTCGTGAGATCCTTTTTTTATGTAATGAATTTTTGAGGAATAAGACTCATATTGCTTGAGATGCCCAATGTTTATTGCACTTGCACAAGAAGTCATTAACAACAGAAGCAGCACACCCTACCTAACCAGAGTGCCAGACCAGCTAAAAGGGGAAGAAAGAAAAACCGTTTTAAGTACAGAACGTGATGCACAAATATGGAGAGAAGGAGAAGGAATATGGATGTATAATTCATTTGTTTCTCACAATGTTTATATGTGTCCTTAAACATCATTTTCCACCAATAAACATCATCCATCTCTCTAATCAAGTGAAAAACATGAAATGCAAATTCAGAAGAGTAAAGGCACAAATGTAAATGATGCCAATAAGCACCAATATCAAACTATTTCTTCAAGTAAAATGAAGTTGTAAAGAAGAAAAATGGAGACTACTACTACACAAGCAAATGAAATAAACAGACACAACTACTTTTATTAAGTTCCCATCGTTCCCATGAATAGAACAGATAGAAATACTATTCCAACATTTTCAACAGACCATACGAAAGAAGCTCTAGTAATCCTCTGGTGGTGACCCTATCCTTTGTCTCAAACCATTATTCAGGTTGAAGGCCAGGAAGCGGGTTTAGGCCTCGACAGTCATGTTCTCTGCCTCTCGCCTAACTGATTCAAAAAGAACAGAAGATATGTATGGTTCTTCAAAGCTTGGGAAGACAACTTGTATCAAAGTTGATAAATAATGACAATCAGCATCAAGTCAAGTTGGAACTTGTTGTGACTAGGCTCCTTCCCCCTTCTATCATTCAACACATTTTATGTACTTTTTTTTTTCTTTATAAAAAAGAAAAGCTGGTTCATTGATTAATCACCAAAGTACAAAACAGCTAAAAATAGAAAGCAAGGCAAGAAAAAAAAACATCTTACGCACTTTCAAGCACAGAGAAAGCAACATAAAATGTGTTTACGACGCTCTTCCGATCTAAAAAAAAATGATTCATATAGTCGATTCATATTAAAAATAATGTTCTAGGCTTTTAACTTCTTGTGTTGTTCCCAAAACTACCTTACATTTTAAAATAACATTTTGTTTAACCAACTTACGGATTACAAATTTAGCAACCAGCACCACCAACTTCTCAATTTCCACCTCAAAAGTGGATGAGGGAAACGAAGACAGTCAACCATACCATATTATCATTTGTAATTGGGGAACCAAAGTCTAAGGAATATTTCTTCTCAGTTTTCCTTGTGTTCTATGATGTCATCTGAGACTTTTGAGCAGAGGGGTTGGTGGAAGAGATGATGTGTTGAATGTGGTGGCAGTTGCACGATGGTGGAGATGGAGTAAAGATGACAAAAATTATTCTATTTTAGTTTAAGATTAACTTAAAAAAATTAATTAGACGTGTATCTAAAATTGCTGAAGCCAGCCTCGTAAAATCTTATGACCATATAAAATTGCAGATACTCTACATAAAATGTTCTACGATATCATGCCTATATCAGTGATCAAGTTCAGAAACTTCTTCACTTCAAATAACTAATTTGATAAATATTCTTTTTTATATACCAAAACAGGATTCTTTTCAATATTTTATGGCATACTGATTGTGCATATCATTTGGACTTACACTTCATAAACTGAATCAGAGAATCTGGATGTTTAGTTACAATCTATATTGTAATGGAGTGTTCTAACTGTATCATAAAGTCAATTTGACTTGTGACATGTCAAACAAGGAATAGAAAACACTGGAGAGAACTTCCAACATCAAGCACATTATTGGAGTAGCAACAAAGACTATATGTCTATGCCTAAGAGCAGAATTAGTTCCCAAATTGAGGATGTCAATGGTGCTGTGACTACAACTTCAATGAAGTTTCATTACATATGATTAAGGGAAATATCTTTATCATAGCAGTAACATCTCCTTGTGCCTAAGATGGTGAAGAATGAAATCCTTTATGCTTTTGTATCACATTTCATTGCAGATAAGAAATAATTCTCATCATTTAATTGCCTTAAAATCAATCAATAGCTTCCATGCAATGTCACAGACCAATAACTACCCTAATGTCCATGAGACCGCAATCTATACTTGCAAGAAACCCACCATTAATGAGACCATATCATCCCTCTTTAACCAAATTTAGACTATTTCCAATTCAATCACAATTGAATTCAGACTATTTCCAATTCAATCTATTCAATTGAAAGTTTTTCTAAAACTAAAATATAGGTTCCTCTTTGAATTTAAGGGATTAAAAAATTAGAAGCTCTAACTTGTGTAGACTGCGTTTTTTACCTGGGGAGAGAGGAGTGGCCTCAAGGCGATGATTGAGAGGGGAGATGATCGTGCAAAATGGTGGAGGGTGGTTCCGGTGGTGGTGAATTGAAGGAGAATCTGTGCACCACATCATTCATTTTTCTTCCTCTTTCTTTCTTTTCCTTTTTTTTTCTTTTCTTTTTTTTTTTTTTTTTTTGCCTTTTACCAAAGTGCACCACATTTTTTTATTTTTGTTTTTTCATGACATTGGACATATAGGTAAAACAAATTGTGGTGTCATTATCCATTTTAATTCTAAATGTGGTGGGCATAAAATATGGTGTGCCAAAAAAAAGTTGTAGTGGTAATATAATTGCCTTTTATATTATTGTAAAGTTGCATTCTCGTGCAACGCACGGGTGTAAGACTAGTAAAACTAAAGTACATAAGATAGTAAAATAAACTCCATATTTGGAGAGCCAAACACACTTTATAATTAAATGGCTCTCCAAATTCAAGAATCATTTTTTGGTTAAACAAAATCGCATTTAATTTCATCAGTCGTTAGAATTTAAAAATATAAATTTTCATTTTTAATAGGAGAATATATTAAATGATTCTTGAAGATGGTAAAATAAAGAGTTGTAGAGCTATATATTAAAACAAAATAGTTGGGTTATAGTTATATATTTCGGTTTATTAACTAAAATAATTATATTCAAAACATGAATACCATACGTAACATAATCCCTATAATTTGCAACTATCCCAAATTAATTGAAATTTTTGAAAATATCTATATTACTATAAATCTAAAGAAGTTTTCCCTCCCAAATTTTTCATTTTTTTATTTAACTTTATTTTGTTTTAGTTATTTTTATTTTGTTATTTTTTAACAGCTTCTAAAATCTTCCCATTTTGTCGACGATTTCCTTTTATGATTCATAACTTTAATTTTCAGAGCATTCTTGATGTCGTTTAGTGGGGTCTTTTTTGCCCCTATCTACCCGTCTTTATAACCTCATTTTGCCCTACGCGGCTTTTGTCGTTTTCTTAATTTTTAGTTTTCCTATATGAGACAAATGTGACCTCAGCCTTTGCTTATTTTCCCAATCTCATCTATGTTTACCGCCTTCCCAATTTTAGAAAATCGTATTCCTGATTTTCTCTATGTTTATCGCCTTCCCAATCTCCAATTATCGCAAAAATTTGCAACCTCATACTGTCATTTTTGCAGAGACTATATTTTTTCCTCCCTCTCTTCCCATGGTAATTACAAACATGTATATATTTGGTTCTAAACTCATAGCTTCGGGTTACTGAAAATGTTATCTCACTCTTTCTATAATGTAAATTAAAAATGTAATTTTTAAGCGTTGATAATTTGATTTTTATTTATTTTTTGGGTGATATTTGGGGTGACCATCTATATCCTTTTTCTTTCTTCTTTTTCTTTTTCTTTTTCTTTTTTTTTTTTGTAAAGCCCATTTAATTTCAATAAAGAAATTGACTAAATCAACAATGATTTTTTATGTGTTGAAATTTTATTTTAATCAGTAAACACACGTTGAGTTAGTTTGGAAGACACTGCATATACCAATTCAATAGAAAATTTATTCAACGTTGGTTCAACCTCATATTTAAGGATACCGTTAAACGAGGTTACCGTTAAACGAGGTCACAATTGGTATAATTTTATCTTACCCTTTCATTAAAAAGTCTAAGTTAAACTTTTTTTAACAAATGTAAGTAATAATGATGATTCTTATGCCGCAAATTGTCTGCCAAAAGTGCCGCAAATTTTCAGCCAAAATTGCGTAGATTTGTAAAATGGTTGAGCAAGATAATTCTCTTTTCAACCGTTCTAATAGTCAAAATATTTCGTTATTTAATATAGGTTTAATTATTTAATATAGTTTTGGTTTTTAGATACTATGTCTATGTACATTTACCGGTTACAAAAAATATTATGTAATTTAGAATTTGCTATTGAATATTGTCATTGGAATCATGTTTAGCGTTGCATGTATTGCTTTTGTATTTTCAATCGATGTACAATTGTTGGTCATTTGTACTTTAATTTTGCAATGTTTATATTTTATATATTTTTTTATCCGTGCATCGCATGGGTGCTTTACTATTGGGTTATAAAGAAGGGTATTTGTCAAGTTAACCTAAAATTTTATGCAATGTGATGCCATTTGCATTAATTATCTTATCCTATCTAATTTTATTAGATAAGATAATTCTACACTATTATGTTATTCAGAAAATAATATTTTGAACTTTAGATCATTTTACATTTGTTTTAGAATAAAAATTAGTCAAATTAATCAAAATTTTTACTTTTTTCAAGGTATGAGTTATGAACAAGTGTTTTAGTGGCTAATTTTTTACTTTTCGGGTAGAAGGTCTTAGGTTTGAATCACACTTACCCCTCCATTCCCCTCCCATATCTCCCCCTTTCTATATATATATATATATATATATATTTGTTAAAAAGATATTTATGTATATAGTACACAAATTTTCACTACTCATTTTATTTTTATTTCTAAATCGAAATAAAAGAAAAACGTGGCCATCAATTTTTGTTGTAATCTAAAGGGCAAAAAGAGAGAACTCCACTGTTCTTGCCGTTACATATATTTCTAGAGAACTTCTAGTATTGTTGTTTATTACACAACATATAGTTATCTACCTATCCTACATGAATCTCTGTTAATGGCTTCTTCAATTGAAATTGTATAATAAAACACATTTTTCCTTAAATAATGCGATGGTTTTCACCGCAAAATAGACATTGTAATCCCGAACAGAGCACTATTAACAAAATAATTCTATAAAAACAAAATTGAGCTCTACTATAAAACTAGAAGATGACATGGTCCAGTTAAAAAACGCACCCCCAAATCCAATGACTGCATATCAGCCTTCAATTCCTCCAATTCATGATTTTTTTGATTCACAGCGCGATTGAATAATATTCTTTTTTTTTTTTTTTGAACGGGAATGTTAACACTTTATTCCAAAGCATCAATAGTGAGAGTTTTTACAAGAAAATCTGGGAGAATACATCCCCACTTACATGAAACATCATTCATAAGACTGAATTTTGCAAGAAAATGAGCAGCCATGTTTGCTTCACGGTTGATAGCTCTAAAGCCGAGAGATGGGAGTTTTGATTTCAACTCATGTATAGCCACGGTATAAGCACCTTTACTAGAGTGAATGTTTGGGTTACTAACGACTTCAATAGCATTGCTAGCATCCGACTCTATCACATCAACAAGTCCATTAAACTCCATTGCTAATTCAGCCCCTTTTAATATAGCAACACACTCCCCAATATGAGGCTCATAGCAACCAGAAATAGAATGGCATTGACAATCTACTAGCCCTCATTTCTCCAGGAGCCCCACATAGTGACAATGAGGAGCTCCAAATCATCTCTTGACAGCTTTTTCGCGGCCTCAAGAAGAACATCACCCAAGTGATTATCAACAGCTCTGATCAATTGATCTGAGAACCTACTGCATCTCCAAACATTTGTAATTTCTGGGAATGTGAAAATAGCATGGACCTCCGTTTCTATGACTCCACACCGGAGGCAAATCAGATTATTACGAACATGTCGTCTCCACAGATTAAAGCTGGTTGGGAGAACTTGATTGAGTAATTTCCGCACAAAAATTTTTACCTTAGGAGGGATAGTAATAGACCAGAGAAACTTCCACGTGCTAGACAGATTAGCAGAGCTAGGTTGTCCATGCAGTTCATATAGATCCATTGCAAGTCGATAACCTGATTTAATAGTATAAACACCATTTCGTTCAAACTGCCACATAGGAAATCCCTTGCTCCACTTCGCCCTCCAGGAAGAGAAAAGATATACTCACAATCAATTGGGAGAAATCTACCCTCCACAGCCTCTTTGTTCCATGAACCATCCGGATTAAGGAACGTCGCCACAGTGCTAAGATAGTCTACATTATGGGGAGTAATCAGCAGGAAGGAATATGGTCTTGGCAACCATGGAGTGACAAATATATAAGTGTCATGTCCATCACCAATTCTCCATCACAGGCCTTTTAATAATAAATCACGCCCCCAGAGGAGGCTCCTCCACAGGTACGAAGCATCACCACAAATTTCTGCTTGAAGAAGAGGGCAATTTGGGAAATATTTACCTTTAAGAATTCTGGCTGCCAGAGAGTTTGGATTTACAATAACCTCCACACCTGCTTTGCAAGTAGGGCTTGGTTGAATAGAGAAAGATCTCGAAATCCCAATCCTCTACGAGGCTTAGGTAGGCAGCGTTTCCTCCAGGAAACCCAATGGAGTTTATCTTTACCCTTCGATTTTCCCCACCAAAAAGAAGCCGTAAGTTGGGACAATTCGTCACATGCATATTGGGGAACTCTAAAAACACTCATGGTATAAGTAGGAATAGACTGGGCCACTGCCTTGATAAGGATCTCCTTTCCACCTGCAGACAACAATGATCTCCTCCAAAGCTGAAGCTTATTCCAAACCCTCTCTCGAAGGCTAGTAAAAGCATGCCGTTTGCTTCTTCCAATCACTGACGACAGCCCAAGATATTTGCAATGAGTCTAGCTAGTCCTCAATCCAAACAGGTTCAAAATACTTGTCTGATTCTCCTGGCAAGTATTGGGACTAAAAGTTATTGCAGATTTCACCAAGTTCACTTTCTGACCAGAAAGGCCTCATATGTCTCCAGGATAGATTTGATTGCCAGACAGTCTCTTAGAGTAGCCCTGCAAAATACCAGACTATCATCAGTGAAAAACAGGTGAGACACAGTCGGACTGTCCCTGGACACCCGAACCCTCTGAAAGAGCCATTCCTCTCAGTCCTCTGCGATAGTTTAGAAAACGCTTTGGCCCTTCGGATTGAATAATATTCTTCGTTGCTATAACGATAGACTTTCTTTTTTTTTATCTGTATCAAATGAAAATATTCTAGTGTGTTTTTATCGTGTTAGACTGTCAGTGATTGGCCATATTTTTAAAGTAACGAACAAAAAAATAAAGTAACTACCCCTCTAGGTGAGGATCGCGTCTACGTCATCCATTGGTACCATAAGGAAACAACAAATGCTGCTAGAGCAATGCCCTTGCCCAAATTAAAGAATAATACTATTTATTTAAATTGGATATTATTAGTAATTTCTTATTGGAAATAGGTGTATATTTCCACTATTTACCATTATCTATTCGTTCCCCAATATAAAAATATCAACTAAACTAGAAACTAATCTTCAGACTAAATAAATATCATCATTCCAAATTAATTCAAGTCCCCCTCCCCCCCCCCTCAAAAGAAACACAAAAAGGATCGGTCGAGGTTTTAGGCCCCCACCTAGCCCAAGCGGGGTTGGGATACCCCTACTCTTATATATTTTTATTAAAGAAAACCAAATATACAAGTGTGGGGAGGTGGACGAGGAGACACGCGCTACGCAGAAGAAACCATATCAGTTTCTTAGAAATTAATATTGATTTCTTACATATTGCGCGCGCGACACATCAGCGTTTGGCGTCATAATGACGCTAGACTTCTGATGCTTTGTCATTTCTAAATGAACTTTACCACCCGATGCAAGTATGTTTTAGAGAAATCAACATGAACAATGCATGAATGCATATATAATAAACTATTACAAAAAAGAAACAAAATAACAAATAATGAATCAACCCAATTCCTTATGGGTAATTTGCGCAAATGGACCTTATCATTTAGTGTTAATGTGGAAATGGACCCTATAGATTCTGACTTGGTGATTTCAACCTTAACATATCAATGTTCCTTGGAAAAAAGATCACACCATCCAAATTTGTCAACTTTGTTATTGAAGTGACATTTTTACATTTAATCTCAATTAAAATATAAAGACTAATATTTATATTTCTCGTAGGATTCTGACGAGAGGTGACCTATAGGAAACTTATTATTGTTGGTTCATATGTTTTGTTGGTCTTCATATTGATCCCACATACCGCTAACAACGAAAAAGTCAGAGCTTCCGCTGGATATTCGAAAAAACATTTTAATTAACTAAAAAATCGAAAAGGTCTAATTTATTTTTGTGATGGTGGAGAGGTAATATTATGACGACACTTGAATTGAATAGATAAAAATATAAATTTTTGTCTTTATATTTTACTTAAAATTAAAATTAAAATACATTGAAAAAGAATGATATTTTTAGAAAAAAAGATAATAAGGTTAAAAAAGTCATTTTAACAATAAAATTGATAACTTTAGACAATAAGGTCCTTTTTGCAAGGATGTTGATATGTTAAGGTTGAAATCATCAAGTTAGAAACTATAGGGTTCATTTCCCCCACTGATACTAAACGATAGGGTCTATTTGCACAAATTACCCAATTCCTTATCGAGTTTAACTTTCCGTAGATATGGTAATCTCATCATATTTGTTGAGAAATGATATTTGTACATATAAGGTGTGCAACTTTTGTACACACCCTTTTGTATTTACTTAGATGTCCTTTGTTCCATCTTTCTTGAGATCACAACTTTTGAGGAGTGTGAGTAAATTCAGGGACGTGTGTATAAAAATTGTACACCTTGTGTGTACAAATAGCACTTCTCATATCTTGTTTATGAAAAACTTTCAACCCCTGAACTGTATACCTTTATTTGCAAGCCAATCAGCAGCCTTGTTAACTTCCCTCCATATATGGCCTATAGGTGTGGTGTTCATTCTAATGAAGCTCCTAATTTCTGCCAAAATATACTAGAGATGCCATCATCCCCCATTAGAATTTTCATTGAGATCAACAGCAGTTCTGGAATATGTTCCAATGCAAAAATGCACCCCAACCTGTGCTTTATTTTATCATCAACAGAAATCCATCCATGCTATTCTGAACCAGTTTCAATCATTTCCAGATGAGGGAATCATATCGCTTAACAGCTACATTAATAGGATGATATTTCCTACAATATCTCAGATTCATAACCCTGCTCCAAAAGGATTCTTGCTTTTTAAATTCCACCAAAGTACTCCTAATTATGAATCAATTCATCATACAGAAATAATTTTCTAGGTCCTTTATATAATGGAACACCTAAATATTTAATAGGGATTGGATGAAACCTGAAACCAGTCCATGTTGTATAGCCTCCTGATTCTGAACATTTGTTGAAGTGAAAGAACTCTTCAGAGCATTCACAGCTTGCCCAGAACCAGCAGCATACTTCTCCAAAAACTGTTTAACTTTTTGCACTAAACTCTTTTGGCCATTAGTAAATATAATCACATAATTAGCAAAACTTAAATGAAATGGAAATAGCAGTACCATAAACATATATAGTTCAATTATTGATAAGTAGCAAAAAAAAAAACTTATTCAAACCTTGGAACGAGTTTCAGCCATTAACACAGATAAAGAAGGAGAGAGTGGATCTCCTAGCCTTAAACCTCTTGAAGAAGAGAAAAAGCCATGAAGTTCTCCATTAATTAAAATGGAAAAGTGATATCAGGATATACATATCTGAATTTTGTCAACCCAAGTTGCATTAAACCCGAACTTCAACAAAACTTTAAGAAGAAACTCCACAATACTTTATCATAACATATGCAATTTTAACACAAGGCTCCCCCGCTAGTTTTCTTGTTTAGCTGAGAAATCAGTTCCTTCTTGTGCTAACAAAATGTTTGCTGAAATGCAACTGCCCGGAGTGAGTCCACTTTGATTCAATGGAATCAGTTTAGGCATGATCATAACAAGCCTAGAATTAAGGGTCTTAGTTATTATGATCTTATTCAACACAATGCATAAACTTATAAGCCTAAATTCTTTCCGATACATAGGATTGTTCACTTTAGAGCATGATTAATGTGGAGCAAAAAACTCAAAGTGAAAAATTTAAGGGGAGAAAATCCTATTTGAAAAAGAGAGAAGATGAAAGGGGAAAAATCAATGGAATCCAAAAAAATTACATTATTTGGCTCCGGGGGAAACCCAAAAATAGGGTTATTCCCTCTTAAGGAACCAATTGTTGTGGCTGAAATATCAGGATGTATTATTTTATCTCTTCTCCAATTTTTCTACCGAAACAACATCGACCCACTTATATATAGCCTCCATAGCTTACCAACATCGTTTCAATAGAAAATTTGACCTCTTCCCTGCTATATTGAGAAACAAGGTACAATTACTGACAAAGTACAACATTTTTTTTTTTTAAATTCAAAAACAGAAATCGAATAAAGACAAAGTGCAACGTAGAAATTCCCTGCCACGTGGTAATCACGTGGCATCAAAACACCGTATAGAGTCTTCCATCTATGGACACCAGGTTCATCGCTCTCGCCTGATCTCCCCGGTCCAGACGCCGCCCACCCATCCTACCTCAGTCACCATTCAATCTTCTCCCATACTACCCTATCCCAAAAACCCACTCTGCCAAAATGCCTCCCTCATCGATCCCGTTCTGAAAAATTTCATCTTTTCTCTAATTCTTCATTCTTTTGGTAAAACTCCGGCCTACAGATTTGCTATTTCGGTAAAAATGATGGGATATGAGAACCAGGGCTATGAAGAAGCCCGCCTTTATGCATCAAAGGAAGAAATGGCTTCTTTAGTCCTCAACGAAGATTCATCGCCACCGTCCAATGGCTCGCAGTCGTTTCCTGATGACCCGCTTTCATCCTCTTCACCCTTTGTTGAAATTCCAACCGACGATGCTGATCTTCAAAAATCGCCTTCAACCCAACAAGCTCTTCCGAATCATAGCTCCATTAACTCCATCCTTGACCCCCCGTCTTATGCTGATGCCATCTTTCAGTCCTTTGACTCGGATTATGTTGATTCTGCTGAAGTCAATAGCCCAGATCAGTCCTTGTCAGCATTGCCTTCGTTTTCGTCTGACTATATTAAAATCTGTGTTTCGGATCCGCAGAAGGAGCAGGACCAATCAGGGTCACTTGTGCCGGGAGGGAATTCTTACTTCACATATTTGGTTACCACTTCCACGAACTTGCCCGCATTCAATGGGGCGGAGTTTAATGTGCGAAGAAGGTTCAGAGACGTAGTGACTTTGTCGGACAGGATAGCTGAGAGTTACCGTGGCTTTTTTATACCAATTAGGCCCGATAAGAGTGTAGTCGAAAGCCAGGTGATGCAGCAGAATGAATTTGTGGAGCAAAGGCGGATGGCATTGGAGAAGTATTTGGGGAGGCTGGCAGCACACCCTGTGTTAAAGCGGAGTGAGGAGCTGAGATTGTTTTTGACGGTTTCAGGGAAAATGTCGCTGTCAAGGACTACTGATGTGGCATCCAGGATGTTGGATGGTGCGGTGAGGCTTCCGAAGCAGCTGCTTGGTGGGGAGAGTGCTATTGGAGCAGCAGTAGAGGTCAGTGAGGCAGCACAGCCCGCAAAGGGCGGGAGGGATCTATTGAGGATTTTTAAGGAGTTGAGGCAGTCAGTGGTGAATGATTGGGGCACTACTAAACCTCCCGTTGTGGAGGAGGATAAGGAGTTCTTGGAGAAGAAAGAGAAGTTGCTGGATTTTGAGCAGCAGATAAGCAATGTGTCTCAGCAGGTTAATTCTTACCACTGCTTTTGATATGTATTATTATTGGAAAAAGATTATTACTTTTTATGTGCGTGTACTTCTCAATTCATTGGCTATATGTTTGTGGAAAGGACATGAGTTTGGAATTAGGCTTTTGTATCAATTAGACCTGAGTTTAGAAATATTTCTCTGTCAATAACCAGGACGCCATGTTGAGGATTGAGTTTATATATGTGGTACGCTTTTCTCATTGCACTTGTATTTGGTTGCTCTAATACTTCCTCCTATACAAAATGTTGTGAGGACAAGGATCGTATTTAATGTAGAGAGAAAATAGAGATACATGTGTCTAGAAACACATTGTATCTTCTACTATGATATACTGCAAATTTGCAACGCTGCAGTGGGTTGATTGGTTGTAGGTTCCACATTGAGACTGAATCACTTCAAACGGATGCTAATTTAGGGTTTTGAATATAAATTGCAGTCTTAATTATGCATTTCTGAGCCCCTTAGTTGTTGCTAACTTGGTAACTCCCATTAGTAAGCAATTGCTTGGTAAAAATGGCAACTAGTTTGGCCACAAACATATATTCAGGACTACAGTTTCTTTTTAATACCAAGAACCCGACATCCATTTTTAAGTCTTGTGTTTTTTTTGCATTCATTGTCTGATTTTATCATATTGCTCTCAATGATGTAGGGTTAATAATTAAGTCATAAAAAATTTCAAGGTTTGATTTATTTTTGAACCTTTATTTATTTATTTGTTTGTTTGTTTGTTGTGTTGAAGCACTTAAGTTGAAAGACTGTGGTTCTCTAGCTGGCAGACTTTTGCAAAATCTGCAGTTTTTGTCTTCTTATTGGTTCAGTTTTTGAGATGTGTCTGTTAATTACTATTTACATCTCTATGGTATTCTCAGGCTGAATCTCTAGTGAAAAATCAGCATGACATTGGGGAGACAATGGGTCAACTGGGGCTTGCTTTTGTGAAGTTAACCAAGTTTGAAACAGAAGAAGCTATTTATGACTCTCAAAGAGCACGTGCCGCAGACATGAAAAACGTGGCAACTGCTGCTGTTAAAGCAAGCAGATTGTATCGGGAATTAAATGCTCAAACTGTCAAACATTTGGTAATGCCCTTTATATTTCTACCCCTGTTTAGTTATGAATATAGTAAGTTTGATGAGTTAAAGCTCTGTTGGCTCTGTAACATTCTTCTTGTTTCATGCTTCTTCATTTCGCGCTGCTGATTTTCTAACTGAAATGATGAAAAGTTTGAATGTATTAATTGCAGGACAAACTTCATGAATATCTTGGGGTGATGCTAGCTGTCAACAATGCATTTTCAGACCGAACAAGTGCATTGCTGACAGTGCAGACCCTTCTATCCGAATTGTCATCTCTAAATCAAAGGATTGAGAAGCTTGAAACTGCTTCATCCAAAATATTTGGTGGTGATAGATCCAGGATTCGGAAGATTGAAGAGCTGAGAGAAACTGTAAGAGTAACTGAGGAAGCTAAAAAATGTGCAGTCACAGAATATGAACGGATAAAGGTAGGGTCCTTAATCCTAGTTGTCTAGTGAAGAAAGTTTAGCTATTTGATTTGTGTGCCTGATTCTGAGTTTTGCTTTTGCTAATTGAGTTTCAACATCTGTGTTTTCCCGTTTCCATTGTGTCCAGTTGTTTTATCTGGAGGATCTGTTAAGGTACATTGTAAAATAACTCAAGTCATTTCCCCTTGTTTGCGCTAATCTAGGATTTGGATCCACTAGCAATACCCATCACTGATGCAGCAAAAATGATTTGTACAAGGCATACGGGGTGTTGATGGAGAAGAACCATTACAACCTAATAATCAATGTTCTGCAAAATAGCACATCTAGTAATCTAGATGTTTTTAGAGGCCTAAGCAATCCAAATAAATAAATAAATTAATTAAATGATTAATATTCATTCTGGAAATTATGTTTGACCTCAGTTGTGATACATATGTCAATTTCCCTGGAAGTTTCTGTATCTACTGTCTACCTCTGTGAGTTGGAGTTGTTCTTAAACATTGTCCAGTTGTCGATTTGGATCTACATGATTTCTGAAGGCCTCCAACCTGTCATGTCAAGTTCATTTAGTAAACCAAGGATATAATTTCTGAGATTAGTATATCCTCTTCTTTAACCTTATCAATTCCACATCGGTTAAGTGTTTAGTTAGCCAAATTCATTACTTTTGAGTTTCTTATTGATGTAGGACAGAATTAGCAGTAGCCTATAAACTGGATGATTGATAAAGGGAAGAAGCTCAAAAAATCACTGTTGAAAACACCATACCTTGAACTATTCTAGACTTCAAACATCAATAGTCAACTCCCATCATTTGTTCACCCAGACCAGCTCTTTTTCTTCCTCTATTGATAATAAGTGCTATAAACCTCATTAACTCCCACCCCCCCCAAAAAAAAAAAAAAAAAAAAACCAAAACAAACAACAAAACCACCGAAGCACAAAAAAATAACAAAAGAAGAAACTCTCCCAGGCTTTCAGGAAACTTGACCTTGATCTTAATCTGTAATCTATTTAAAATCGTGGAACTGGTAGTAGATGAACCTTTTTAATGTCAATATATCCCGATTATATAGAGTAAAGTCTTCGATGGTAACAGCATTACTAAGAGCTTGTTCTTCTCAACTTATCAACTAAAAAGTTGGTCAACAAGTCAAATTGAATACCAACTACACATTCTCTATAAAAAATTATTTTTCACATTTTCCTATAATCTCTTTCTAATTCTCCACTGTAGCACACGTTCTCCTGAAATATCATTTTAAGACCTACAAAGAACAATTCCTAGTGTCCAGATCTACTGTTAATTCAATTATGCATTGGAGTTGTTTTCATAAGCACTTTGTATGGGCCAGCTTTCCTTGGATTTCACTTTTTGTTACCTTTAGGATTTTGTTTTGGCGTCCTACAGATTGTAGTCGTATCTACTTTCTTAAATTCGGCAATCTTCGTTTTAGATCAGCATGACTTGTAATCCTTATTGCTTGAAGCAATCCTTCTTCAAACATCATCACGCATATCATGTATAGCAAATTATTTGGCTTCAACACTTGGTCCAGATTAGGTCGGTAAAGGAGCCAAATCAATTGGCTTCCTTGGTGACAAACCAGTGAAGGTATTAGATGAGCTGCTGCTTGTTCTCCTGTTTACTCTGTGTTGTTATGCAAAATTCAGTTATGGGGTGAAATCTGATTTGAGGCTTGAAGTTTTCACCAACTTGACAACACGTTAGATCTCCCAAACTTTGATTAATAACCTCCATTTGTTTGAGGGTGAAAGAAGATGAAATCACGAATTTGCATTAAAATCTCCCATAAACTTCGCCAAAAGCTCATAACCCTTAGATCCAACTATTCTAGACTTCAAAGAGCAATTATTCAACTACTCCAATTATTTCACGCTTAGACCAACAATTTGACTTCCTCCACTAATTTTATAACAAAGTAATAAACCATGTTTAATTTTAAGACACCATCCCTATGACTTCCCCTTTCTTCCGGATCATGTTATCTGTGCATTATGTTTAAAAGAGCCATTTTTTGGCCGTCCATCATTCCTACGATGGGTAAAATGGTAATTATATAGGCTACCACATCATCTTCTGCACACTAATCTGTAAAAAAATATGTACAATTAGTATTTTTCTTCGTTTTATTTATTTATTTCCTTCCTGCAATTGATTTCCATCACATAATGAACTTCTCTTTCATTTTCTGTAAGTATGCGAAATCATCTCTGTTTACTGTGATGTCCTTAACACACAATATAGGACACTGAGTTCTTGTGAGATCTCCTTGTGAAAATAGTTTGAATCTGTCAACCACCCTTGGTATCTAGGCAGTAACAGTCCTAATTCTCCTTAGCTTTATTATTAATCATCCTTTGAATGGTGAGATCATAAATGATCAGTGAGATGCTGCTACTTTGGGGGATTCAGGGCCATGGACTTCCATCAGTGTCATAAGATCAAATGACAAAAGTAGAATATTGCATTGAGAATCTGCAAAACAGTTCCTGATCTTGTCACAAGCACCAGAAGTAAAATTTGTCAATTTGAAGCTTTCACTTGTTATACGAGGTTCTCTCTCCATCTCTGTGATTAAATTTTTAATTTTGGCAAAAGGGTCAGTTGGGAGGATAAATCACTGGTGTAATTATTGACACAGTTAGATCACATATACTACTTGACTTAGTGCGGAATTGTATTTTTCAGTATCATTTTCTCCATAATATGATTACCATCTCCGTCTCAAGTATAATGACTATATGCAGGAAAATAACAAGAATGAACTTGAGCGACTAGACCAAGAGAGGCACAGTGATTTTTTAAACATGCTCAAAGGATTTGTCGTTAATCAGGTACCTGATTTTCTTTTATTAATAGCTCTGTAACTATTTAGCATGATAACTCTCAAATTTGTTCTTCATATAACAATCAATTTGTTAAAATTTCACCATTGGGAATGAAATTTCTGATTTTATGCCTAACCTATCTTGCAATACTATTTTGGAATTTGATTGTTAGAAACATCTTTGGACATGGACATTTCATATATGCCATAAATTCTCCAAAGCAACTTGGAGCTTTATGCAACACCTTCATTTTTAGTTATCTCCTGAGTGAAAAGTGAAAACTGAAGTTTCATCCATTTGAGAACTTAATCGAGATAACTAATATCGTTGGTGTTAGCAGGCGGGATATGCAGAGAAGATAGCAAATACCTGGGAAACAGTTGCCGAAGAAACTAGTAAATATGTGAAATAGCCGAAGAGCTGGCTGTAAATATTAGGTTTCAGTGTAGCGCTTTCTTTATTATCTCACCACCCTGACACTCCTTTTTTAAGAGATTTGTACCTCAAGTGAAGCACAAATTAAGACTTTAGTGTAACTGGGTTAGCTAGTTATTTGTTGGAGGTTATAGATAGAGAGTGTAATTTAAACATTTGTAGTCTTTCAGAACCAGGCATTAGTTAAGGTTTTCTTTTTCAAATTGAGATTGCTGCTTATTGTCTACTGGAAAGCTTGGAAAGTTATTGAGGCAGAAGACCTTTGGAGCACTTGAAAATGATTAATAACATCAACCAGTTCAAGAATTCCTCACCGTGGGGTAGCGTCGAGGCAACTATAACCTATACGGGCATAATGTCTGCTATAATGATTGCCCTTCGTGCACGAGTGAACTCCCCGCAAGTCTTATTAGGAGTCGTATTTGGCAACCCCTGGTGATCGAAACATTGTACGCTAATGACTTGCCGTTCCCCCCCCCCCCCCTTCCTTCTTTTCATGAAGTCTTCCATGCATATAATTATCTCATTACATGCCCTTTTTTTTCCGAATAATTTGAGGTTTTACCCTCTTTTACCCACCCATGATAGATAATTTTGAAAGTGAACCGACGCAGTCTTAAAGTTTATTTATATTTTCCGTACCTATAAGAGACGTCCGTGTTTGTTTGCAAACTTATTTTAATGAGTTTTAACGAGAAATAAAAGTAAAAATAATTGAATGACGGAGATTTGTGCAGTACATGCGGGTCTTGGGTTTTATGAAATATGTCGAAGTGATTTGTTTGAGCAATTTTTATTTAAAATAAAATTGACTTACAAACATGGGCAAATCCTTTTACAGTTGGTGAGTAAACAGGTTGTATGGGGCAAGGCAGATCGGGGTAAACACTTTGCTCTCGACCAGCTCCGATGGCCTGTTAAGGGATAAATCCGTGTGCTCATTTGAGTCTTAACCGGATTGAATTGCTCGTTTGAGCTTGATGGTCTCTGATATCATATTAAGACTTGGGGTTTTATTTTAAAATGTCAACCTGTTAAGAAGAGTAGTCCAAACACTTATATATTGATTTATATTTTTATATTTAGTCAATGTGAGATTTATCTCTTAACATGGCCTGTGGATAGGAAATTTACACCCCATTTGAAATAGTTTCGTCGGTTTTTCTATGAAAAACTCATCCTTCCTTTAAGGAGCTAAAAAAAATGAGTTGGCAAGCCAAGGTGGACAGGCCGAGTTGGCAAGCCAATTCCCCCATTCCTCTTTTAAGTGGGACCACCAAAAAAAGTTGAATCTGTAAGTCATACCCCCAACCCCACGTTTCAGAACTCACAACCCCCCACCCCCCAAATTAGATTCCAGCTCCCACCCCAACCACCACCACCACTACCACCACCACCACCAAATCTCCACGCCGGACGACTAGCGATGCTGCTCCACGCTGACGGTGAAGAAGCGCCGCCTCAGTGCCTCTCTCCCAACCTCCAAATCTCTCTCTCGCTCTTGTTCTTAAGCCTATCGGTGATCGAAACGCCCCCTACCTGCCAGACAAGAGCAGCCCTTGGCTGCCGGCGATTCCGCTAGTTCTTTTCAGGAAAATATCCGTTCACTTTTTGTGTTGTAATAACCCGATTTCAATTTAGTTATAGGTTTGTAATTTTCTCCTTCCCTCTTATTGGCCCACTCCCCAGCCAAAACCCACTAGAAGAGGTGCCGTTGGGGGGAACATTGGCCTCCAGTGGAAGCAGCAGGAGACTTCTTGGAACGTGTAATTAGCAGAACCCTCTCCCTTTTTTAAGATAATTTTACTGATGAGTAAATGCAGAATAGTAGTTTGGTGAGGATGCATGATTTATAGATATAAAGTAGTGCCCAGAAGCAGAAAGAATGAAATCAGATGAATCTTCCTTGCTGGGGGATTCCAAGTATTATGATTTATGGATGCATATACACATATAGCTAGGGACTAATAACTTATTTTTGAATAATTATGTATGAAAACAGGGGCCTAGTATAATCATGAGATAAGTTGATCTTGTAAGATACACAAATAATTTACTATAGCCGAGTGCAAATTCAATTTTGGTGGACAATATGAAAATTATAAAAGATGCTAATGAAGATGATAGGAGCTAAAAGAGTCAAGACTTACGAAGGGCCAAACACTTGATATATATAGATTACGCAAACTGCCATATAACTAAATATCAAAAGAATAGAACATTGGGGATTGTGTGAAAATTAAGATAAACTTGTGAGAAGAAAAAACACAGGCACACAAAGATGACATTGAAATTTGAAGCTGAGTGATATATTTGGTTAATATTAGGAAAGGAAAAATTAAGTTTTGACTTCGTTAGGCATGTACGTATGGTAATACATGCATGTATTTACAAATTAGAAATGTACTTACTGAGGTAGTAAATATCAATACCAGTACTCTCCTTGTGATTTAGGAATTCAGTATCTTCCTTTTCAGGATTCAGAAATGGTCAACCGTGGCAGAGCATTGCTTTCTCTTCTCAAAGAATGTGTTAGCAGTAATGTAATCTTAAGCATTGACAAACATAGACATCAAAGCAAGAAAAAAAGCATTGATTGCAAAATGGAAGTTCCCCAAAACTGATAAAATTTCAAATTCTTCTAAGTCCTGGATTTCATTTTTCTTCTTATACTATTGAGAGGAAATGCTCTCTTATCTTAATTATAAAAGTGAATTAATTTTACTAGACAAACCAGAAAGCACTTGATTTGAAGTAGAATCTGCTGTCAAAATACTGGTCTTGTATATGTGAAATAAGCCTTTTTGTATGCTCTGTTTGAGTATTATTAGTTTGTTAGCAAATCGATCTCGTCTCGTGCCCCCTACACACATCTCCAAGAATAATAGTAAAGAATCAAAAGAATTGAAAAAATCGATGTATTTGTAGTTCAAAAGCTCTACAAAAAATAAGTAATGTGGTTCTTGCACAGGTTCTGCAAACTTTGTTAATGCTTAGTGGTAATGGTATAGAGTGGTTCAACAACTTTGCTATGTGTAAGGTGTGATTGTCATTGGAAAAATATGAAAAATCAAATTAATTGAACTGCATGCAAGAAGATTGGTTCGGATTGCTCATTGGTTCATTTGATATCTATATGTGTTATTTGATTCAGTTGAAGTTCAGTGGATCAGATTTTGTGGCAAAGAAATTGACTATTAATGAAATGAGATAGCAGTATCATCTATCAAGCACTTCCTGCTAACTCAATTTTCAGTCTTTGCAGAAAGATAAAAGAAAAGATTCTACTGCTCGGGAGGAGATATGCTGATTTGCTACTTAGTTGTTAGGTGAAAAACAAATTTTTGTGCATGGCAATTGTGA
>CAVNYN010210238.1:0-10354 GCA_963692815.1 Nyctanthes arbor-tristis
CATCACTTAAGATCTCTGTATCGACACATTCCAATCATGTGCACTAGTTTCTCAAAAGTTGCAGTATGAAGTGATTTGTTAAATAGATCTGTCAAGTTACCACTGGAACGGATTTCTTGAACATTAATTTTACCATTCTTTTCAAGATCATGTGTGAAAAAAATTTAGGTGAAATATGCCTAATTATATCCCCTTTGATAAATTCTCCCTTTAACTGGCCTATGCATGTTGCATTATCTTTGTGTAGAACTGCTGGGATGGTTTTGTTGCAAGACAAACCACACATTCGACAGATATGTTGAATAATAGATCTCAATGATACACATTCTCAGCTTACTTTATGAATTGCAAGTAGTTCAGCATGATTTGAAGAAGTAACGGTTAAAGTTTGTTTGAGATATCTCCATGATATAGCAGTCCCACCGCAAGTAAAGAGATAACCTGTCTGAGATCTAGCTTTATGTGGATCTGACAAGTATTCTACATCAGCATACTCTACTAATTCTGGTAGAGAAGAATTAGAATAGAATAATCTCATACCAATCGTTTCTCGAAGATAGCAAAATATATGTTTAACTCCATTCCAATGCCTAATTGTTGGAGCCAAACTATATCTTGCTAATACATTCACGGCAAATGCTATATCTGGCCATGTGTTTTTAGCAAGATACATGAGGGCACCAATAACACTTAGGTATGATACTTCAGGACCAAAAATTTCCTCATTATCTTCTCGGGGTCTAAAAAGATCTTTATTTATATCAAGAAACCACACGATCATTGGAGCACTCAATGGATATGCTTTGTCCATATAAAATCTTTTGAGGACTTTTTTAGTATAAGTCGATTGATGAACGGGAATTCCATCATTCAAATGTTCAATTTGCAAACTAATGCAAAATTTTTATTTTCCCAAATCTTTCATTTCAAATTCTTTTTTCAAATAATCAATTGTTTTTTAGAGCTCTTCAGGAGTTTCAATTATGTTTAAATCATCGACAAATACTACAATAATGGTAAACCTACACGACGCTCTTCCGATCTAAAACACATGGGCAAATGAGATCATTCTTATATCTTTCTTTCAACAAGTATTTACTGAGATGATTATACTACATGTGATCAGATTGTTTTAAACCATATAGTGACCTCTGTAGTTTAATTGAAAATAATTCTTGAGGTTTTGAACTATATGATTCAGGCATTTTAAATCCTTTAGGGATTTTCATATAGATATCAGTGTCAAGCATGTCGTATAAATAGGCTATGACCACATCCATTAGACGCATATCTAATTTTTCATTTACAGCCAAAGTAACTAGATATCTAAATGTAATGGCATCCATTACGGGGAGGTATGTTTCTTCATAATCAATACCAGGCTTTTGAAAAAATCCTTGTGCCAGAAGTCGTGCTTTGTATTTCACGACTTCATTTTTCTCATTTTTTTTTGCACAAAGACCCATTTAAAACCGACAAGCTTTTTCTTTTCAGGAGTTTGAATAATAAGCCCAAAAACTTTGCGATTTTCTGATGAATCCAATTCAGCTTGTATAGTCTCTTTCTAGTTTAGCCAATCACTTTTATGTCGGCATTCTTCGACGGATTTTAGTTCATCATCCTCGTTTTCATTTATAATACTAAACACAATATTGCATACAAAAGTATTTTCGACAATTGTTTCTTTTCGGTTCTACCTCTTTCCCGTGTGAATATAATTTATTGAGATCTCTTCATTATCATTATTCTCAGGTATCTGAACTTCTTCTGGCGTTTCTCGATCATGTTCTACAAGAGTAATTGTCTCAACATAACTATCTTGATTAGGTGCACTTTTTTCTTTCAAGGATTTTTATCTTTGGAACCGACTGGCCTTCCATGCTTCAGGCGTACTTTAGATTCATTGGCTATAGATTGTCCTTCTTGGACATCAATTTTAAATGGAGCATTTTCAACTGGAATGTGAGACTTGGTTATTCGTTTAAGTTCAGTAAATGCATCTGGTAATTAATTGGCTATACTTTGCAAATGAATAATCTTTTAAACTTCTTATTCACATTGTCCATTACAAGGATCAAGTTTAGACAACCTCTAATGCCAGGAATATTGTCTAGTCAAAATAAAAGTCAGCAATCGTGCCATAAAAATATCTCCTGTCTGGGGTTCAAGATATTTTATTATATAGGGTGATTCATATCCTACATATATTCCTAGCTGCCTTTGAGGACTTATTTTAGTTCGTTGTAGTGGAGCAATATGTACATATACAGTACAACCAAAAATTCTTAGATGGGAAATATTTGGTTTTTGACCGAAAACTAATTGCATTGGGAAGAACTTATGATAAGATATTGGCCTAATACGTATAAGTGCTACAGCATGCAAAATAGCATGTCCCCATGCTAAAACAAGGAGATTTATTCTCATGAGTTAAAGTCTAACAATCAATTAGGGGCGTTTAATTAATGATTATGTTAGACCGTTTTGTGTATGAATATGAGCTACATGATGTTCAACTTTTATCCCAATTGATACACAATAATTATTGAAAGCTTAAGAAGTAAATTCACTAGCATTATCAAGTCGAATTGTCTTGATTGGATAATCTAAAAACTGTGCTCATAATCGAATAATTTGAGCAAGTAATCTCGCAAACACCAGGTAGGAAGTAGATAATAAACTTACATGTGATCATCTTGTCAATGCATCTATTAAAACCATAAAATATCTAAATGGTCCACATGGAGGTGTATGGGCCCACAGACATCACCCTGTATTCATTTCAGAAATGCTCGGGATTCAGTCCCAATTTTAGCTGGTGATGGTCTTGTCACGATTTTTCCTAGAGAAGAAGCAGCACATGGAAATTCATTAGCTTGAAAAATCTTGAGGTTATGTCTATTTGAATTTTCAATAATTCTTCGCATCATTATTGATTAGGGATGGCCTAACCGATCATGCCAAACAATAAAATCCTTTGGAATATCGAACTTTGGGTTTAACAAAACATTCATTTCAACTGTACTAATACTTATATAGTATAGACCGGAAGATACTGCAGATAACTTTTCTAGTACATATGTATCATTTGAAACAATATAGAGGTACTCCAAATTGTTTTCAATTACAGTTTTAACATGGTACTCATTTCAGTGCATATCTTTAAAGCCTAATAGATTTCTCTTTGATTTGGTAGAGTATAAGGTATCATTAATAATAAATCTCGTACTTCCACATAATCTAATGATAGCTCTTCTGGAGCTTTCAATAAGATTTACGAAACCTGATAATGTGTTGACATTAGATTTCCCCATAATCAAGTTTGTAAAATATTCTTTCCTTTTGAGGACGGTATTTGTGGCACCACTATCTATTAAGAAAATATATTTACCAATCTTGGAGCCATTTGAAGAAGTGTTAGTGTCTATGTTCTTCAAAAGGGAAAAACTTATAATATTTAAAACATTTTAGTTGATATTCATTAAGATAATATGCCGAATACAAAATAAGCGTATGCACTAACATTTGTTGAACATAAACCATAAATAGTCAAAACTAATATAACTTTGATACTAGATTATGCTTTCATTCATTAATCTTCCATCAAGAGTCTTCCGATCTCATCACTGGAGAGCATATTTCCATCAGTTTGTTTAAAGAAATCCGTGGCATCGAGATGAATCATTTCTAAAGGAGCAAAATTGGAAGTATTCACTTGATCTGTAAAATTTACTTTTACATTTTTCGCTTTCCCTTTTAGGATGCTTGATATAGTTCCACGAGATGTTTGGACAAATATGTGACCAATGCCCTTTTATACCGCATCTATAACATATTGAATCTTGTGCCTTCGAGCTAGTAGCATGATGAGATTTGCCTTTTCCTTTATCGTGTACAGATTTCTTAAACTTTAAAGGGTTAGAATTATAGCTATCACGATGCCAAACAAGGTTTCGACCCCAGCCACAACCACGGCCACGATTATGATCACGACCAAGACTTTGTCCACGTCTATGTCCACAGTTAGATGACATAGCATTTACTTATGGGAATGCTATAGAACCTGTTGGGCGGGATTCATAGTTCTTCGTCAATAGCTCATTGTTTTGTCTGGCTATTAGCAAGCATGATATTAATTCAGAATACTTTCTAAACCCTCGTTCTCGATATTGCTGCTGCAGGAGCACATTCAATGCATGAAATGTAGAAAATGTTTTTTTTCTAACATTTCCTCATCGGTGATCCTTTCTCCATATAATTTCAGTTTGAAGCTGATTTTGAATATTTCTGAATTATATTCAGCTACAGATTTGAAATTTTGTAGCCTTAAGTGTATTCATAACGAGCTCTGAGCAATATCACAGTGTTTTGGTGGTCATAACATTCTTTTAAACTTCTCCACAGATCTTCAGGATCTTTCACTGTGAGATATTCACTCTTTAATCCTTTGTCTAAGTGACGACGAAGGAATATCATAGCCTTGGCTTTCTCTTGGCTTGTAACATCATTATTTTCTTGTATTGTTTTGCCAAAGCCCATGGATTCTAATTGAATCTCGGCATCTAGTATCCATGAAAGGTAGTTTTTTTCGGTGATGTCAAGAGTCAAGAAATCAATCCTTGCCAAATTTGCCATTTTAGAACTATCAAAAAATCAAGCATAAGATCAGAAACTTAGGTAAATCAATAACAATTGTTATATATAAGGAAGTATGCTAACACATACATATTGGATTTCAAAGGTCACATAACTTAATTCATAATAAATATTAGCATAGGAGATATATATACAAATACTAGATTTGAAGATTTTGTAACCTTGTTAATGTCTATGACACGAGTTCATTGCATGAAATGTTACGCATGCCTAGTTGAGTACCTTTAGTATATCTTGTAATGTAGTTGGCTTTCATGAATTCTTCCATATTCATACAATCATTGTATCTTATCATTTTTTACTCTTTTGAGCTTATGTATGAGTCTAATTTGTAAGTGAGAAGTATAAGAAACTGTAATAACATGTAGAACAAGCAAAAGTGATAAAAATTAAACCATGCAAGACCAAACTACAATCTGGACAGCCTTGGCATAGTCTCTTAGAAAAATCATATCTCATTCATTTAATGTCCAATTTTCGAACGGTAAATTTCTTATGATACTAGACTCATATGTTTATCATAAAAAATTTGTTTCATATCTAAAAGACCCACCAATAGGTACAGATTTAATCTAAAATTAGCCGTCGATGCGTGATGAAGATGAATTTTATCATTGTAGTTTTTTTTTTACGAACTTTTTCAATTATAAGTGCTTTCTTATATGAAACAAACACTTCAACAAACATGAAATTAAAAATATGATGCTAATATAAACATAAATAGTCACACCATAAAGTTATTTAACTTTATGGATATCAACATATATTGGACTTCTAGTTGTGTTACTTCAAGAACATCAACAATACAAATATGACCTTTTGTAATTTTCCTTCTTTTTTCCCCCTTCCTTTTGCTCTTCAAGAGCAATATAGTTCACTAACATGTGATATTCTTCAAGAATAACATATTCTCATATGCTTCTTCGGGAGCAACAAATTATTTTGCTAGGAATTATAAACCATTCATATAGGCGGTAACTAGCAACGACTTGTATCTCTTCAAGGGTTATATATAAACGATAAATTCAATACTTTAGAGATGATATAACATATAAATCCAGCCATTAATAGACGGTATAATATATATAGATGGTATATATACAAACATAATGAGAACTGGCCATTAAAAGCGGTAAAAGAACGATTTAGAAATTATACCTCCGATGTGATGAAAGAGTAACTTGCTTGGACTTTACTAACTTTGGCTATAAAAATGTGCTCAATAGGCTAGAATCTCTTACTGATAACATATTATAAAACTAAAGGAAATAAAAACTATATTGAAAGATATGGAGAAGCACAAGAAAAAAAACTATATAGAAGAAATTTTCACTCCTTTGTTGATGGTTCAAATGAAGTATATAAATGCCCTATTTACATATGCAAAGAAGGGCAGAATAGCAATTTATGAATTATGAATTTATTATTAAAACAATTAATCTTGAATCCAACTAATAAATAACTTGATTTCCACTTACATGCTTAAGAAATCTTTTCCAAACTATAATCCATTTAGCTAGGCATGATTCAAATTTAAGCTTGAGAGGAGGCCATCAAACAATTGCTTAAGGAGTGGGGGACCTTTACCTAGGCAAAAACAAGAACAATAATAAATAATGAAAAATAAGCAATAGGAATAGATGTCAATTCGCAATATTGCTCGTCTCTCAAATGGCCTTAGCCTATGTTAGTTAACAGTATTTTCCCCCCTTTTGGTCTCCAACATTGAAGAGATTAATTGATTGCTTCAAACTCGCAACTCGCAAGCTCCCTGCAGGGAAAGAACAACTCAACAATGTTAAAGCAGATTTATTTTTACAAATGATGATTGAAAAAAATACTTCAATGGTACATGTCAATTGTATGAGAAGTGTACTTCAATGCATGCCACGTGAACTATAAAGTAAGAAGTGTTTTTATAATTGAAGAGAATTAAATAAACATTGTATGGGAATCATTAATAGCTTTACCGTATCTCTGGATAGTGTTAGAAATTTTTCATTAGTACTTCCATGGTATTTTTTTTTTTAGTTGAAGATTCAGTGGTACATGTTATAACTAGAGAAAATAGTAATATATATTTATGTATTAGTATGAGAACCGAAATTATATGGAACTACGTGGCTACAACAATTACTAACTGATTATTATTACAATAATAATAGTATTTCCATCGACAAATAAAATAATCTATTTTAATCAAAGAATAAAAATATTTTAGTTAAGCATACTCTAATGTTCAAAACTACGGAGGGTCTCTCTAATAAAAACATGGAGGGTCCGCTTTGCAACTATTTATTTATTTATTTATAAATACTAGTTTTTCCATTCGTGCATTGTACGAGAAGTTCACAATTCATATTATAAAAGTCTAAAGTGTAATAATCTTTTACGATATTAATAGTAATGTATATTACGTAAGTTGTTTACTTATTAATTAATTTCTTATTTTTCAGTGTTAATTTAGTTATTATATAATAACTGAATTAATGTATTCTTTTTTTTCTTTTTCAAACTTTCAATGATAGAAAACTTTTTTCTGATCAAATCAAAAGTGACTATTACTATCATGCATAGTAAATTAATCATAGTTGCACGGTAATTGAATCGCATTTTAAACAAATAGGATGTCAGGCAAAATAAACTTTTGATCATTATCACGATCTTTATAAGCATAAAAATAATTTTAAGAACAATTGAATCGGGACTCATTCCCTGCTGAATAAGAATTCGGTGAATTTAGGCATCTTCATTTCCATCGAACAATTAGGCAAATCATGAACAAAGATAAACCAATTCATCAAAGAAGAGATAAAGATCAGTTGGCAGATAACTCAATAATTTTGAACGCAATGAAGTTCCAGAGAGTGATCTTCGAAAGCTCGGACAAGGAAGAGAGCGAGTGTGCGAGGGGAAGAAATAAAGAGAGAAAGCTCGGATAAGATTCAAAGATAAAAAAAAAAAAAAGAAATAAAAGACTGAAATCCGAGCTAATTAGAGCGGGAGTTGCCAACAAATCAACTAAAAGACCAAATATCCTCACTTTAAGCCATTTAGGTGGTAAAATTGCGGTCAGAGTTACTGCAGCACCTCTCGTTTTATTTATATATAGATTACTAAATAATTTCATTTTATATGTAAGTGTCGACTATTGTAGTTCACATCAAATATAGATGTGATGAAAGTGTCAACTACTTGTCATTTTATCCAGTTATAAATGGTTGCTAAACAGCTATGGAGAAACCGCTCTATGTGTTTTCTCATCTTAAATTGCAAAGGAAGCAAGAAAAAGATTTGGAACTCACAGGGGTGAGAGCACACATGTTGTTTGAGTGGTGTTCAAATGGTGGCTGTGCCATTTGATTATTTTCATTGATAATGTTTCAAAAAATAACTTTTGAGCCCATAAACTAGAAAATAAACAGATGATAAGACATATATTAAAAGAAAAACAGTAAAATCTTATGTATTGTTATGAAAATCAAATCATTATATTTATAGGTATAAGTTTAGAGTTGTAGAGATACATAATCATTCATCAATTACAATAATTATTTATAAAAGTACAATTAATAGAGTAAGGCGTTGGGAATTTAACTAATTTCCTTAAACCCGTGTGATTAAAATAGATAATCGATATATCAAGCAATAATATAAGTGTGGAAAAGTAAATAACACTAGGAATTATTTTACGTCGTAAAACCCTCTAATGAGAAGGGAAAATCGACGGGGCAAACCGACAATTCCACTATTACTAAATAATAATGGGAATACAATGTTTAACAGCTTAAGATTCTTGTCATAAATCAAGAGGTAACCACACACTACCATAATCACGCAACAACGTCAAGAATAATATTCTTGACACTATAATCAACTCATCTAACAATATAGATGGAACCTAAATAAATCAACTACATGAAATGAAAAAAATATCACCTAATATGTTTTAAGAATTAACTTAGAAAAAACTACTGCTTAAAGAAGTCGAACACCAAAGAGAACGTCAACAAATTTCTTTCGAAGCAATATACGAAAGGCTGATTTTTCCTAATTCCTCCTCGATTTACGTGCGAATGAACGAGTTTGTGTATTCTCTGTCTCATCCTTATTTCCGCCGCATGCATGCACTAAATCTGCCAATGGCAACAATATATATATATATATATGTTGCATAAACCTAATCTTTATTGGGCGAACTTATTATGGGCTGGACTCACTAGTCTAACAATCTCCCCCTTCATTATATGAGGGAGGTATCGCAAACTCTAAATATATCACTTGAAATACATACCACCTTTACCAGCACAAAACTCAAGCTTCTACTTAGTAACCACCTTTGTCAAGATGTCAGTAATGTTTTTGTCAGTGTGTATCTTTTCCAACTCTAAAAACCTCTCATTAACTACTTCACGAATCGAATGATACATGACATCAATGTTTTTGGTGATAGAATGATATGTAAAATATTTATTCAACTCAAGAGCACTCTTACTGTCACAATAAATAACATATTCACTTTGCTTCAACTTGAGCTCTTTAAGAAACTTTTTCAATAATATCACCTCTTTCCCTGCTTGTGTGATAGCAATATACTCAGCCTTTATTGTAGATAGAGCTACACATTCTTACAATTTAGACTATCAAGAGATAGCTTTCCCTGCAAAAGTACCCAAATGTAGATTTCATGTTGTCAAGATCATCTGTCATATCTGTATCCGTATACCTGTCAAAGTTGGCTGAGCTCCTTGAAAACCCAAACACAAATTAGAAGTTCTCCAGAGATATCGCATAATCCATTTTACTACTTCTCAATGCTCATTACCTTGATTAGACAGAAATCTACTTACTATACAACTGCGTTTGCAGTATCAAGATGAGTATAAATCATAGCATACATCAAACTATCAACAGCTGAAGAATAAAGAATAACATCTATTTTCTTCTTCTCCTCATCAGTCGAAGGATTGGATTTCTTGGTTAATTTGAGATGAGCTCCAAGAGGTGAGCTAACAGACTTAACCTCTTTTATGCCTCACCTTTCAAGTGCCCGCTCAATATAATGTGCCTGTGCTAACCACAACTTTTTAGATTTTCTATCTCCAACAATCTGCATGTCCAAAATCTGTTTAGTTAACCCTAAAATTTTCTTGTCAAATGACTTATGCAAGGAATTTTTCAATTTCTAATCATGCATCTTGGCTAACTATAAGCATGTCATTAACATAAAGTGGCAAAATAATAAATTTATCGCTTGGAAAAGATTTGAAGTAAACACAAGAATCTACAACAGTACTTCTATATTCCTGACTTGTCATTAAAGTATCAAATTTTTTGTACCACTTTCTTGGTGCTTGCTTTAGGCAATGGAAACTCTTCTTTAATTTTTATACAAGTTGTTATTTCCCCTTTTATTCAAAACCCTTCTGGTTATGCTATATAAATATCTTCCTCTAGATCATCATGAAGAAAGGCAGTCTTCATATCAAGTTGTTCAACTTCCAAGTAAAAACTGACTGCTAAACCCAAAACAACTCTGATGGATGTCATCTTCACCACGAGAGAGAAAATCTCATCAAAATCAACATCATACTTCTGTCCAAAGCCTTTCACCACTAAGCGAGCTTTATACTTCAATAAGTCATCACTGCTGTCCTTTTTGATTTTATACACTCATTTATTCCTCAAAACCTTTCTA
>CAVNYN010210243.1:0-14470 GCA_963692815.1 Nyctanthes arbor-tristis
GGCCTCTTGGGGAACCCCACTTTGATCCACGCCTCTGACCCAGCGTAGGGCCATAACGAATCTATATATAGGGTTAAACACTACTTAGTAGTGTGTTGCGTCCCATGTCGCGTCAAGTGTTGACCACAAATCACCTTTCGCCCATCCAAGTTCTCATAAAGATATACACAAGGGAACACTATGATACGGTGTTTTTCAAGTGCCAAGACATTTCGGCTTCGTTGCGGCCACAATGGATATATGTCGTTATAGGGGCAGTATAACGGCATGCATGCAGAGACAGCGAAAATGGCGGGTTTTGGGGCCGGGGGTTCAGGTCCCAACTGTGGCATGGCCTCTCAGGGGAACCCCACTTTGATCCACGCCTCTAACCCAGCGTAGGGCCATAACGAATCCATATATAGTGTTAAACACTACTTAGTAGTGCGTTGCTCCCCGTGTCGCATCAAGTGTTGACCACAAATCACATTTCGCGCATCCATGTTCTCATAAAACCCCATGTATACACCAGGGAACACTATGATATGGTGTCTTTCAAGTGTCAAGACGTTTTGGCTTCGTTGCAGCCACAACGGATATATGTCTGTTACAGGAGTAGTATAATGGCATGCATGTAGTGACAGCGAAAATGATGGATTTTGGGGCCGGAGGTTCACCTCTCTATAGCGGCATGGCCTCCCGGCTGAACCCCAATTTGGTCTACGCCTCTGACCCACCGTAGGTCCATAACGGATCTATGACTTCTGGGGCAATCCTAATAACGGCATGCAAGGAAACGTGGTGTCGTCACAATCAAGTTTCTAGGCGTTTTGACTTCCTTAAGACCATAATGGATCCATGCCGTGACAGCAATCTCAATAACGGGGAGGATGCAGTGATGGGGAAAATGGTGGATTTTGGGCTCAGGGTATAACGGATATGTGCTCCTTGGTGATTAATATCAACTTGTTCTACATAAACACACTTTCCTCAAAACAACTCTACAGAGTGATGTGTGGGGATGCCCAAGCAAGACGGGACGGAGTGCATACTATCCATCATTTTGCCATCAATTAGTCTTTCTAAAAAAAACGGACTAGTTGTTTTAGTTCTCACAAACCGGATAAAAGAAAATTTAGTTTAAGCTATCACACTACGAAAAAACGTTTGCATAAATTTCGACAGAGTT
This sequence comes from Nyctanthes arbor-tristis, assembly GCA_963692815.1. Lineage (NCBI taxonomy): Eukaryota > Viridiplantae > Streptophyta > Magnoliopsida > Lamiales > Oleaceae > Nyctanthes > Nyctanthes arbor-tristis. Next base: position 1,169 of record CAVNYN010210243.1, read on the forward strand.
TCCCCTACACCACGGACTAGGCTACTAACCCCTGCTCGCATATTACTCATGTTGCCACATGAACAAAACAACACTAACTGTTACATATCACAGATTGTACAGACATGACCTGCTTGCATATCAATCCTACTTCCACATTTACAGAAAAACAAAGTATCAAAAGCGAAGCAAATACTCCTAGCACAAGAGTTAGTGGCATAGCAAAAATTTAAGGAATGTTGCGGGCATGTAAAAAACAAAGGGATGCCTACTGTTAGCTGGAAGACGCCTGTAGGGTACTCTATGGGTCAAAGCACTGTACAAATATTTTTGCTTCTAGCTTTTGTCGGAATCCTTGCATGTGCTCGTGGCGTACTAATCCACCTGCAAGCTCCCCGTAAAGACACTCAATGAACTTGATTGTGAATACTCCGCAGTCGCTCCTGGAGATAGTAGCATAGGGATCCATGTAATGAGTATTTCAATTGGGGTTGGTAGGGAAAATGCATAAGTAGAGATGCTTACATGTTGCCTTGTGTAGGAAGTCCGGGGACTTTTTTGTGTTGGAATCGGCCAGTGTGAATTGTGCCATTCTCCTCGGCCTGCATCAATACCTGGAGAGCGACCTCCAACAGTTTGATATAGGTAGCCAGCTGGTGAACACGCAATTTCCTGGGCATGCTATCATATATTGCAATTCGCTGCTCGTGTAGATCAACCTTTGCCACAAACCAGTGGGAGTCATTGTTGCAGGGGACATATAAATATCTGCACGATGCCCAAGCTTTGCCACCTTTTGGTGTTGTGCCATATACATACTGTTGCAGCGCCCTACATCAGAGTTTGCTGATATCAACTTCTTGTTTGCATTTGTGATGTCGCTTCCTCTTCCCAGTTGGCAGAGACATGCTTGCACTATCGTATGCATCGCGAAGTATCTGCATGAAATAAGTGTCTAAAATGCAGGCATCCTTTTTGAAGAGATGGGGGTACTCTGTACCACGCTTTCGCGCAAGGTATAAGGCCTCATTTATGTGCTGAAGAATTAGTCATAAAGGGAAGGGACGTGGTCAGTAGTACGAAACTCCTAAAATCCATAACAAACTAATCACCAAACACTATACTTACGTCATCCGAGAGCCACCCGCTCGGGTTGAGAATTTCTCTAAACCATTTTGCAGAGGTGTCACACATCGACAGCTTGACAAGTGCCCTACAATGCCATTGGAAACATGGTTACATACACGGAGTACTCTGTATAGTTAATTGCTAACCTTATCGAACAAATACTTTTGGGTGGGAAAGCCGCGTAAGATATGTTGCACACAAAAAGATCACCTGTCATCTGCTTGATCCAACCACTCGTGTAGGAGGGCCACCTTGCCCGGCACCACCGTTCTTAACGGATCGAAAGCGCATATATCAGTTGCTCTTTCCTTGGTCGGATCTCTCCACGGGGGAAGCAACACCGGTGCCAGTTTCTTCTTTCTGCGTCCTCTACCGCGTGGTAGTCTAGTACTAGAATCTACTAGCACAATGGCTGTTTCTTCTGGCTCCCAGACGACAATGGTAGATGACTGAGTTCCGACGAGCTCACCTAGATCAGGTTCGAAAGGAACAAAAAAAACAATTCGCAATCAATTATCAAGTGCTCTATTATTTCATATTGCGTAGAGCAGGTTGTCGTTTCTCAGTAAATGAACCTTGAGCAAGCAATGGTTGCTGTGCAACAGGCGTCTCATTCTGCGGTTGTGTAGGTGACACATCTACCGCATTTGCATAATCCTGGGGCGTCTGTGGTGCATCAGTATCACCACCTGTAAATGAGGCTGCAATTTTACATAAGGCTCAAGGGATATCGCCATAAAGTAACATACAATACCACTAAATTTTTTATTCTCTTACCTGTAACGTCCATTGTGGGGGTCCCGATATCTGCACATGACATCATACATTTAGTTAACATTGGAATTGTCGTCAGCATAAACAATTACTGGGAAGCAACATAAATACTAATCGTGAGAGCACATACCATTGTACACTCTGACCCTAAACACGTCGTCGAGACGCTGGCTCAGCGTTGATAGATTGAAACACGGGCTCAGTTCAGGCCATGTCAACATCATCACCGTCAATTTTTCCTTCAATATCGCCACGATGGTGTCCCTCTTCCGGCCTACTCGCATCTCGTTCGTAGCCTTTACTGGCTGCCCACTCCAGCAGTGAGTCTACCTTTCCCTCTATCTTCTCCATTTCTACTCGTAACTCAGCAAATTTAACATCTATATATTGAGTAATGGTGTCCAAGAGGGAAGGCCTTCGTCTCGGAACCGCAGGCCGGCTACCGTCGCCATCAGCACTCGATGATGAACTTCCATTGGGGGTGGACTGAGGCTCTTGGTCAGCCTCTGCATCATCCTCCATCATTCCCTCACCGTCTGGATCACGTCTATCACCCATTGGTGCCACTTGACTCTAAAACCCAGCTACGAGCTCTTCTTCCGTTGGCTGTAGTGTGCGATGGAGCTTACACTGCAAGTAGCATGGATAATCAAAGTAATATAATATAAGTAGATGGACATAGTTTTCATAATACTATCCCAACTAAAAAAGGAAGACAAACATAAACAAATGAACACGCATTCCACTTACTCTTCCAGTTTCCATAGATCGTGAATCTCTTCCGAAGGCATCCTGTCCTTCGTAACTTGATACCCAGGCAGGCGGGGGGTTCTCGGGCTAGTATATCGGATATACTTTTCATTGTATAGCGCGGGGATCGCCTCCAATGCCCATATCTATTCAACGATGGACAAACACAGTTGAGAACATAAACGTCATCTATGTTACCGTTATTGACTACTTAGTTAACAGTGATCTGACCATTATGGCGTACGGGAACTTTGCGAATTGTAGGAATCCCTCTTACTTCCCGCAACATCCTCCACACGCTCTTGTTTGAAATTTTGTAGCGTCATAAAAAATGACTTCCTCCTCCAAGCGTAGCTATTGAACCGTTGAAGGTCCTCAATCCAGTTAAACAACCATAAAAGAAGTTGTGTCCTCTCCTCAGAATCAAACAGTACTCACACAAGGGAGACGAGAAGGCCAAGCTTGTATCTGTCTGCCGGAAAGCGACACCTATTGAAGGCTTTCAACAAGTCATTTCTGTTTATTTTTCCTATGCGTGTTCTGATATATTCCTTCACCAACCAACATGACATTTCGTCGATCTCGACATCCTCAATGGGTTCCCCTGTATTCAGCCCGTTCACCAACGCAAACTCCTGCAGCCCAAACCTCATTCGTTTGTTTTTAACCATTATCCATGCCTCAGCTTCGCTCTCAAATAAAATCCCACATTTAAGAACATTATGAACAATTTGATTTGCCATTATCGGCTCCTACAGCCGAACTAATGAACCAAAACAACGTGTGCTCTTCCGATCTAACATTGTCTTGTGCTCATCGTGAAGCTTCTCCATAACGTAACAGATTTTGTCGATCCTGCTACGATTACTTATGTTTCCACTCTTGCACTTCATCTTTCAAGTGTCAGTACATGAAAATGAGAAATCCAAGTTCATACCGTTAGTCATTAAACATATACAGGGCCCAAAAAAAAATGAAAACAAAATTAAGACAGCACTTTCGACCTTTTTGCACCTTTGTTGGGCACATAGGTTCAACCAGACAGTTTATACAGTGAGGTAATAATGCAAATCATAGCGTAATAGGGAGCAAAACATCAACAGAACACAAGTATAAAGTATAAGTACGAATGGTGTCACTATAGGAGAGGATGCTCAATGGCATCAACGTGTTCTACAATCTCTAATGTAGAACATGTATGTCTTAGATCGCATAGCATCAAGTTCACATATTAAGTAGCACATCATACGTGACACAATACATCAGCCCATGCAAGGGGGTAAATGTTTCTTCAAAATGGGTTCAATAATGATTTTACCATGCTGTATTTCTTCTTGCTGCGTTAATCGTTCTGTGAGGAAATAATAAACTAATATACTGACTTCTTTAGTAAAATATGGGCTCGCTTGGTAACGGGAAGCCTTATGCTCTATTCAAAGAATGAAACTTGGCACACAAACTAGTTAACAACTGACGTAGGATATGACAGAAGTGGGTATCCTAATATATACAAGAGAAACTGTCAACTAATGGATTTTAATATATCCACATACAAATTAAAAAGGAAACCGAGCAGTATATTTTTAGGAAATGTTGTACATAGAAAATTGACATTAAGCTCTCTTCAAAACAAAATTATATAATGACTTTAAGATTAGCATTTGTTCCCCATTTCTTTTTATTTTTGCCTTTTTTGCTTTGCATACACTGGGATATAGGGCGAGGGAAGGAGAGGGGAGGGGCAGGGCTAGCCACTTCAATACTCTTTTTTTTTTTTTTTTAACGTAGACATTGAGCTTTACTACTGAAATCTATCTTTTGCACAATGTAACAGCATATGCAAGCAGTGCCTAAATAGGTAAGCATTCGTTTCTTTTTCTATATTAAGGTGTTATAACTACCATTAGATAAAATTTCAATATTCTAAAGGTACAACACATAATCATATAAATCTACTGGTAGCAAACCAGAATGAAAAGGCAAAACAGGATACTCACCGCTAAAAGGCCTAAAATTCAGAAGCAAGTTGCCTCAAGAAAACTCCACGCTTCCCCTTAAATCTCCCTGTGAGTAAAATCAACACTGTTCCAGGAGTAATGCTTGCCCTAAACCATTCAAACATAACCCGATTAAGCGATAAGTCTGAAAAGTAATAATTCACATCTCAAACGTAATAAACAAACAATTACAGTATAACAAAATCTGACAACTACCATTTAACACGAACTTAGGAAGAAAATTCATAACTCAACGCCTCTTACGCAGCAAACAAAGACTCCACTGTTTATGAAATTTTCGAGACTGATAGAGAGCCGTTGGATTTTGAATTCTTCACTTCGATTTGGAGTGTGGACTGATATGTAGTATATTTATTCTTCCAACTTGCAGTTAACAGAACGCTAAAATGTATCACTTGGAAACTTGCTCAGTTATCCATTTGTGAGAGAATGATAGGTGAAGAAGACTCTGGCACTACATAAAGCAGTTAATGTATCATTTTAAAAGGATGTTACTTACCCAACATGGTATTTGATTTGTCTATAAATCTTAAATTGTGACTGGTGTGAATGAGAGTGATAGGATTCTCCCCCACTCCAGCAGTAATGTCAGACATTCATGAACAGTATAATTGAATCTCATATATGAACATGCAGCAGCTTATTGAATTTTTCGTGTCAATGTCGTCATTATTAATATCCACTTTTTTGTACAATTATCAATCTCGAGCCAAAATTTCCATAGTTTAATGCCATATTTATTCACATAAGGTCTATTGCTTCCCTTTGAAGTGGTTCTGTGTCTGGGTACATTCACGCATAGATGTATTACGAATAGTCAAGAACTTTCGAGCAATTTATGATACAGTTGGTTTAAGGATATTTTCGTTTCTATGTTTAATTTTGGTTTTCTGACAAATTTAATTAATGCATATCGGGGGAAAAAAAGGAAAGAATGAATAAAAAGAAAGAATTTGACATTTGGGAAAATTTCTGTCCAATTATTTATTTCCAATGCTTCCAACTTCCCCATGTTTAAGCTTTAATCAAATTCACAGCCGTAATTGAATCACATATATATTCAATTCGTATCAAATTTCAACTAATAAATATACCCTTTATTTTTCCTTGCCATCCTTAGTCTACAAGCACATATATATATATATAGAGATATTGGAGGTGCTCTAATTAGTTTCTTAGATAAATTAAAGAGAGAATTATAGTAATGTAATTCTTAACAACTCCATTTAACATCTTCACCGTGAATGCTCTAATTCTTTGTTTATCCTTTTATGCCATACAAATATTTATTCATTGGCATACAAACATTCAACCAAATTTTGCCCAAACCCCCAATACACAATTTAAAAAAAAAAAAAAAGCAAAAAAGGGGAGGTCCGAGTTGTTACATCCTATAATTTATTACTTCAATTTTCGGTTTTGCAACTTTATCATTGAGGTCCGATTTATGCAAACCGGCCTTCTTTTCCGACTCAACAGAACTCAACAATATCAACTCTAAGCAAAACTTTTGGAAGCTTCTTCGTCTTCTTCTTTTACGTTCTTCATAGGACCAATTTGATTTTCAATTTCTAAGAGGACTAGTTTATGTAAAAGTTGTTCATTTCATGATATCTCTAGTTAATACTAATTTTGCTTATCCATTTCGAAGTTCTTTAAGGTTTATTTTTTATCAAATATACTAAAATAGAACTAAAAATTCACTCTTGCCATTTTTTTGGCCTCCAACCGAATTCGATGCAAGTTAAATGGAGTATTTCCAATACAAATTTGTTATCCTTTCATGTCATGCCAATATTCCATTTATCTAGTGCAAACATTCAATGAATTGTTGCCCAAACCACAGAAACAAAAAATTTATGTCTACACAAGTATCAAATCCTAAATTATTCTAGTCAAATCATGCTAAAAGAAATTGAGGTTGGGCATTCGAGTTGGAAATGCTCAACGGTGAACACTTGAACAAAGAAAGTGAAATAATAATAATAGTAGTGGTGGTGGTGGTGGTGGCACATCAATAGATTTCATCATCTTAGAAGCAATACGGTTTATCAAAACATAAAGAATTTTGCCAATCCTTGAACCGATCCAACTTCTCTCCATATCTAGAAAAAGGAAAAATGCAAAACATAAAGCATTATGCAAATCTTGGAGAGAGGTATAATAAAATATGTTTGAAGTGCAGAGTGACTCTAAATAAATCTGTTGTTAGATACCTATATCTCATACAGATACGTAGGGCAGTAATTTTAATTTTAACAAATCAATTTGTCCATTCTAACTTCCAATACTTTAAACTTCAAACTAGATGAATCATACTAATATACTAATAAGAAAGAGAGATTCAAGTGTCAACCACTTCATAAAATTCCAAACCAATCATGTTTGTTAAAAAGTAACCCAATTCATATTCCATTTTCATCCGAAAAGAATTTAGTTCAAATAGCTGTGAATTCCAATACTTGCTCATCCCATTAAAGTAACCCAATATATATGTATATTCACAATACTCAAACCAAGGACAAATGAGAGCCATAAAGAATTCTTATTGAAGCTAAAATTAATTAAACCTGTCGGCTATGGAACTCAAAGTTTAAGTATTATGCTACTTATTAATTGATCTTGTCTTAGTTCAATTCATCTATGGTGAATTTTTTTTTTCAAAGATAAGTTTTATTTCATAAACAAAGAGTACAATGAACTCCGGGGAGGGTTGACGTCCCAGCCACACTAAATATATTACACTAAGAGCCAAAAGACAACACACAATGAAAAAGATCCAAAAGTAGCAGACAGAGATAAAGACAGCAACCCCAAAATCCCAACAAAAAAAAGGATGTAGAGGCTCCAAGATAATGTATCCAGCCACCATACAAAGAACTTCATCAGCACTTGGAAAATTTCCAGCAAAAACTTCTAGAAAATCCATCATGAACATCTCCAACAGAAAACAGCAGAAAAAAGACCAGCAACTACCCGTACGCCTAATCAAAGTAAATATTTTATTATTATCGTTAGTGGATATCTTGAACTTTTACTAAACATAGCAGCAACGATGGAAATAACCACTTATATTTTGTTCTTTTTGAAGTTCAACACTTTTACTAACATCTTCAATTAAAACATTCCTTCAATTACCAAACTTCATTATGGCATATGTAACAAAATATAGATGCTATCTGAGAGTGTTTCACAAAATAGCATTCTAGTTCTAGAAAAACTATTATAAGAATGGAAAAACTATTACTGACATTAAATTCAATAGCAGTCGTTGGAATGTTGTAGTAGAATTAAAAAAAAAAAAGCAATAGATTTCGTTACTCACACCGAAACCCCTATTATACACCAACTAGCTAGGTTTTACTACATTCAAACTATCCTTCGAGCACTTCCTGAATTAGGCTAACTAGACTTTCTCACTTTTTGGTGGTGAGTTTTGCAATACCCAAAGTTCTATGTTTATAGAGCTTTCCGCCGTTGTTAACACTTTTCATAGTTATCGCTAACTTGAACTTATCTTCGTTACAACTAATATTTGCTAGACACTAATTAAAAGAGTTCAAAAACTCGAATTGCGTTTTTCTTTCAAATCCAATTTGAAATATTAATCTTTAATAATTCAAGAGCTCAACTCCATTTTAACTTTTTAAAAACAACACTTAGAAGACATGATGAAATGAAAATATATGACTCAACTTGATTGTAATTTATTACATCACACTTCATCGATTTACATAAGGTTCTTCTTTTACATAATTAAGGTTGCAAGTTTCAAATGCTAAAAGAATGTTGAAATCATGTAAATTTAAAATCTCATTTTATTTGTTCTTATGGTAGATATATGGCAAAGTTTTAATCAAGTTAAATCGACAAGGAGTAGATTCAAAGACAAATTTGTGATCTTCAAACAAATAATCTAAGAAAGATTGCCCAAGAAATTTGAATGTTTGTTCGATTGTCTCTTCGAAATTGTATTTTTATATATTCCTTTGTTAGATTGTTGGATGAATAATTAAATATCCCATTTGCAGAAATAAAAAATATATAAAAAAATGATACAAAATGCACGAGTAAAATTTGTACACATATTAAAATTCTCGTTAGAGTTAAGCTAACTATTAATTATTGCAAGCGCGTTACTATAAATAAAAGTTAAGTAGGGTAAATTTATCGGATGAAATGTGTGTTTGTACCAATTTATTTTTAGACTTCTTTGTAGTTCTTATCTTTCTCTTTTTTGAAAATTTCACAGTCCTAACTTCAAGGTTTTGTTATTCAATACATCCTTTGTCATCAATTTACCTACAATTTATCAATTTTTAAAGGACATTTTCAGCCCCCCAATGGTTTAATTAAAAATAATAATAACAAGAAGATGAGGTCTAAAATAATTATAGTTACAGGAAAAAAACTAAGCGGGGATAAAACAACCTTCTTGAACATAACAAGTACAAAGTGAGAATTGTAGGGGAAAGATGGTAACTTACCGGTTTTGAAGCTCACCGCCGGAATGTCTACTCCATTTCACCCAAATCACCACAGCAAAATAACAAGAAAAGAACGGCCGAACGTCAATAGGTCCAGTAATACTCTTGGGCAGCAAGAATTAATGAAAAAAACGCAAATAATCAAATTCTCGAACCCGAAACTTACCGTTTCGCGGCTGCCTGAATGGAAGGCGCGCGCTCGAGAGTTGGGTGGTCTCCTCCGCGGCTCGCCGGTGGCCTCCTCAGTTGGCCGGAAATTTTTTGGGTGCGGCGAGTTGGTCAGGGAGAGAGAGAGAGAGAGAGAGAGAGAGAGGGGAGGGAGGCGGGACGGGTTGAGGGGCGAGGGGAAGGGTTCGTGGGTTTGGGAAAGAAATTAGGGGTTCAAATTTTGATTTTTTGACTTTTTTTTTATTCTCCCTAACTTACCCAATCACCACGGCCACGTCAGCGCCGCCTTAGCCTCACACGGTGTAACCCCGCGCGACTCCCATGGGTGTACAAAACCGTCATATTATAGTGTTTAAAGGATAATGTAACATTACACTATTAAGTGTGTTGGGTGATAAGTCCCAACATCAAATTATTTCCAGTACACTATTAAGTGTGTTGGATGATAAGTCTCAACATCAAATTATTTCCAGAAGGTGGTGGGGTTACCCGCCCGCTTCCTACGTGACGTGGCCGAGGATGACTGGGTTTTAAAAAAAAAAAGGAATTGAATTTCAAAATTTTGGCCAGAAAACGCGTTTATTCAGGAACCCCCAAATTCGTCACCCCCACATTCTCAGGTTCAATCGATCTCTCTCCGCCCTGGCTCCCACCTACCTGCTCATGTTCGGCGTATCTGCACAACCGGACGGTAATAATCAATCGTAGTGGCTTGCAAAACGCGTTCTGCTCACCCACCCCCAAACCTCAGATTCAATCTCTCTCTCTCTCTCTCTATCCCTCCCTCCACCCACCCTCCCCCCCACCCTCCACTGACTCCCACCGAGCTGCTCGCCTCCGGCGAATCTGCACAACCGGACGGCTAATGGGCAGTCTAAGCGAGTCGGTTGCTGTCCATTAGGAGGCTAGAGTCAGACTTGTTCGGCCTAACTGTTCAGAAGACGTCTCTGGAGGCAGGCAGACTTGTCTGGTCCAGCTGTTCAGCAACCATTTCCGGAGGAACGCAGAGTCAGACTTGTTCGGTGGTGGTCGCAATCAGCAGCCATTTTCGGCCTCTATTTTCGGTGGTGGTGTTCAGCAAACATTTCCGGCCAGATTTGCCGATTAGGGTAATTTCTCTACACTTTAAGCCCGTAAATGTGCCGAATTGAGTAAATAAGTATTCAGTCTTCTAGTGGCTGCTATTTTTTATCAATTAATTGTTCAGTTTTTTTTTTTAATTTTTTTCCTGGATCTGTTTTGGTTTCTGGGTTGGTGGATCTTGATTGAATCTTATTATCAATTTTTTATTTATTGTTTTGTCATTTTGTTTGATTTTATGAAATTGCAGTGAATTGGAATTTGGCTGATTGTGGCCGTTTCCAGAAGCCAAAGTTATGTTCTTTTGGGTTTAGTGGTCAGAAAATTTTATTTAAGTAAAAGAAGTGTGGGTAGTGAAGACTGAACAGTTCATTTTGAAAAGGAAGCAAATATAAGAAGTATAAACTTATAGAAGAAAAATTTGGGTTTCTATTTATTTACTCTGTTATATTTTTAATGTATTATCATGTTTGCTAAGCCTTTAAGTATATTGTTGCTCACATATTTTTGGACTTTGGTATGAAACTCCTTTAAGTAGAGCATGCTCTGGCAATGAATGAATGGAGGGGTGGAGATCCGGGGTGAACTACATGTCGTCTTTGGTTTTGTGAATTATGCAGAAAGTAGCGATTTTTTTGGGGTCTTAACTATTTGCTTCTTGAATTGCGTAGTTAAGAATTGGGACTCTTTCCCCTTTTTCCTGGTGATCGGAACTGATGAAGTTGGCTGCTTTGATGTTTAATGTCCAATTTCTCATTTATTATCCATTGCTTCTTCATTTATACTTGAGGTGATGAAGTTGCAATAAATGGATTTTCTCATACATATTGACGATCTAGAACATAATTTATGCACAGTTTGGAGCTTTGTCAATAATTCAGAGTATTCAGATGCCTCATGCCGCTATCTCAACTTCTATATTATTAGTTGACATAAAAATTAATTTAGGCTAATTTCATTGCGGGAAATGCTACTTTCTCTTACTCAGTTACGGACGGGGTTACTTGACTATATAATTTTATTGAATTCTATTAATTTGTGGACTTTGAGAATGCTGAATGTGATTAGATTGGTTATTTTGATTCAATACTTTGTGTTTGTTTCAATATTTTGAATGGAATTTACGTTGATGGTTTTGTTCAAGCATACATACACCATGAACACTTGTTCCGCTGTTAATGACTTGGAACCTGATTGCCATTTGGCATAGGTCACATTACGATTTAAAAATTATAAATACAAATAAATTATTACAATGGAGAAAGTTTACAAATAGCAAGATGATTCACTGCCATTCTAACTGTATAAAACTTAGATTGGAACAAGCAAGATCCAAACACGGCAAACGTTTGAAATAATTGGATATGCCTTAACAGAAGGATGTCTTCATGAGCAATCAAGCCTACAAAAGTGCAGGCTAAATGTCCTATATTACATTTCCTGATTTTCAATAATAACATTAAGCAATAGAAAATAGGAGAATTATTCCTTCTTTTTGGAAGCTACAAATCCAAAGTAGTAACATATTTATGCTAACAGAAAAAACAAGAAACTTTAGAAGAATCCAGGAACCAGACAGACGGGTTGAGAATTTAAAGCTTTGGTGCTACTCAAGAATGCAACGGGGTGGCTGGTAGCCGTTCCTAGTTAAATTTTTCTTCTAAGCACAACATCAATTATAATGAAATTTATCAAACAGCTTGGTGACAAAGGTCGATTCATGTTCTATGAATTGATTCTTTTGACGGCTATCTGTTCCATATTGTGTTTTGTCAGCACAGAGAGGAAAGCAGTTATTATAAATTGCTGGAGGAGCTTCTAAAGGGTTATGGCAGAAAAGACATGAGGAAGAAGAAGAAACCAGAAGCAGCAACGGTCAACTGATTTCCTGGTTTGAGGCCACAAGCAAAATTGACCACCAAGCATTGAAGTTTCTGTTAGGGCAGAAACTCACATCTCCACTACAGCAGAGGTGACTTACCAGATTGCTAGGTCAGGATTATGACATTGTGTACAAAAAAGGAGAGGAAAATAAAGTTGCTGATGCCTTGTCCAGAAAAGAAGAGGGAGAAATTGAGCGTTCAGCCATCTCACATCTGGTAACAGTGAGGATTCAGGAAATTGAAGCCAATTATTGAAGCTCAGGATCTGATCTGAGTATTGATATTGGACCATAACTGTAAAAAAACTGATTACCGGCATCCAATGGGATTCTAAAATATAAGGGGAAGCTATATGTTGGTTCTGGAAATGGGACGGGCAAATTGATTTAGGCTATAAACTCATCACAGGATGGAGGCCATGCAGGTTTGCGAGCAAGTGTTTACAGGGCCAAACGATACTTCTTCTGGACAGGTATGAGGCAAGAGGGTGGTCCTACAGTGAATCATCTTGCTATTTGTAAACTTTCTCCATTTTAATAATCTATTTGTATTTACAACTTTTAAATCGTAATGTGACCTATGCCAAATGCCAATCAGGTTCCAAGTCATTAACGAGGAATCTAGTGTTCATGGTGTATATTAGCATCAAAGAGCTACACCTCTTGCTGTGAAGATTTGTTCAATCATCAATCTTTTCAGAAATAGATGCAATTATTATTTTTCTGTTTGTGCAATGAAAAGATATTGTAGAACTGCAGCTATAGATACGTCAACATGTTAACTTTTATTGTCTTTCAAGTGCCCTCGGGGTAATTGCAATATGTTGTGTTCAAAACTGTACAATATACCATTTGATATGCTCAAGCATATCAACTTGAGGAGGGACGTGAAATGGATTTTCTCATGATTGCTTATGCTTTTCAGGGTATGAATGGGAGTTCCTCGATGCCTCGAGGTTTGGAGGATGGGTGTCATCAATTACTTGAAGGCACTTAAGCTGCAAGAGAAGCTAACGGCTGATAGAAAAATACACAA